>JAVJAP010000248.1:0-146950 GCA_034770075.1 Aralia elata | reverse complement strand
TTTTGACCATTAATATCTTCCATCCATAAGAATTAATTTAACCATTCAACCAATTGGACATTATAACTAACATGTCATACTACTAATTCATGCATTACAACAGATCAAACGACCAATTTAAGGCCGATCAAAATGTACTGACAAAGTAGCCTGTCAGAACATTATAGGCTGCCAAAGTCAGTTCATGTTTTTTCATCAAATTTTGACCATTTAAATGTTATGGGAATCCTTGGTTTTAACCAACCAAGATCACTAAATAAACATGTTATTACATATCCTTAAATATTTAAACATAACATCATAACCAAAGTCCTTTAAAGATATAGTATAAAATTAGGGTTTTTGCAACCGTTTTGAGCTACTTTTTGATTTATGATCTTTGTTTCCTGTTCTTGCCAGCTATTGGAGACTATATTATGGGCTGGTAATATAAATGTTTAGGTTTCCAAAATTCGTGGCTCACATGATCAGAATGGGTTGCCTATTTATAGAACTTGCAATATTTAGGGTTTTTAGGTACATTTTCCACATTTTTTGCCTCCTATTAAAATAATATCTTGGGCATTGTTACTTTTTTTTTTGTGTTGCTTGCAATCTGATCTTGGCCTCATGCTTGTGCTGGAGTGTGTCAAAGTGTGTTGGACACGCATGGCTAGGCACTACTCCTTCAAATATTTTCCAATTGGTTTAGTTTACTAACCTAGGTTTAATTTCATCTCAATTTTTGATTAGGGTTTGATAATTAATGATTAGGGTAACTTTAATTAGGTTAAGTAATTAACTTAATTAAGCTTAAGTTTCATTATTAAGATTTAGAAACTCATAATTTTATAATTCAGGGTTTTACTAATTAGGGTTAGTATTTCCTAATTAGGGTTTCCAAATTTAGGGTTAGGTGTTTACCTAATTCATAGATTAGGCTTTAAAATTTTTAAATTAGGGTTTTAATCATAAGGTTAAATGATTCATAACTAATGTTATGATTTATTACTTATAATCTAATTATTTTAATTAGAATTATATGTGTAATAATTAGTTATTTTGATATAACCAAATTCGAACACATTTTATTAATTAAGGGTTTTTCCAATTAGGGTTCTAAATTTCAGTTTATCATTTTAAACCCTATTTTAACTTATTTTTAAAATTTTTTATCAGTTAATATAATAATATCAATAACTCCGAAGCCACGACAAATCACTTCGTCATTTCTAAGCACGACACAGCAGCTTACAAAAATAATTTGTCCGATGACACACTTCTCGGTGAAATCGTCGGAAGCACGTTACAAATAAATTTTTGTCCGTGTAAGTTACGGACACAACTGCTTGGCAAAATTTTTTTATTTTGACCCTACATTATTCCAATAAAATATAAAACAACATAATACAAAGTCCTAGAACATGAAATTTTTCATTTAATAAACCAACATTAAATCTACATATAAAAATCTATTAGGAGTTCGGAATATTACATTTTTACAGTATGGATTACAAAATATAATGTGGGTAGTTGTTTTCGCCATTTTACTCTCAAGTTCCTAACGTAGCTTCCTTTATAGTTTTGAGTTTTACCAAATAACCCAATGACTGAAAGGTAATCACTTTATTGCGTAGATGTTGTTCTTATCCTATCTAGGATTTCAATAAGAATCTTCTTCATACGATAAATCGTTCTCGATATGAATAGGCTCGTAATTTATAACGTGTTTATAAATCGGGGTTTGTATGGTCGTAACACAGGACACATGAAACACGTTGATGTGATATGATTCTAACTCAGGAGGTAAGGCTATCCTCATAAGTCTACTTCACACTATTCTTCTCAATATCTGAAAATGGTCCAATAAATCTCGAACTTCAATTTTACCTTCTTAGCCGAAAACGTATTTTTCTCTTTTTCCACGAGAGAAACTTATTAAAATGCCCGTGACTACACGATATCGAAATTCTTGTAGCTTTTATGTGTGTTGATCCGCAGAATTTCTTCGTTTTTTTATGTCGATCTTGAGACGCTTGTAATCGTTCCTCGTATAGTTCAATACTACCTCAGTAGTTTGTTGGAACTAATTATTCGGGTCCTAAGCATTTGTCGCTCACATCGACCTCGTCCCACACACATAAAAGGCGTTCTACCTTTTTCTTATATATCAGAGCTTCAAATGGTGGCATTCCTATACTGACATGATAGCTATTATTATAGGCAAACTCTACCAAAGGTAACTGATCTTGTCCCAACCTCCCCCTTGAAAGTCCATGATGCAAGTTCCGCAACATGTCCTCCAATGATTGAATTGTTCTCCTCACTCTGACTGTCGGTTTGTGGGTGATAGGCTGTGCTTAATTTCAAACTGATGTTTCCTAAATTTGTTTTTGGAAGACTTGTTCCAAAAATTTGAAAGTAATTACGTGGGTTCCTCGGTCTGATACTAATAGAAAACAGTGAAACTCCATGTCTAGAAATAACTTCATTGATGAAAAGTTTTGGCTAAATTGGTCAATGACCAAAGTATAACTTTTATAGGTAAAAAATGAGTTGGACATTGGTAAGACACCCGATCTACAATATAACCAAAAGACCATTATGACCTTCTCTGTGTGTTTGGGAAGCCCTACTATGAGGCGAAGTCCATTGTATATATGTTTCCCATTTCCACTCAGGGAATTTCTAAGGGTTGTAGTAATCCACTCGTCTTGTTTGGGTGTTCAACTTTAACCCTTTGACACGTTAAACATTTACTTAACCATTCCGTTATTTCCTCTTTTCATGTTAAAACCACCAAAAGTTTGTCGGCTTAAATCTTTGTATAATTGTTTGTACTAACCTGGATGTACGGCGAACTTAGAACTATGGGCTTCATTCAATATTTCATATTTTAGGTTCTTGTACTGAGGGTACCCAAATTTCTCTACCTTGACCCTCAGTACTCTAATCCTTGTCTATTTCTGAATTTGAATGTTCTTTTTATAGAGTTTATATTTGGTCTTACACTTCTGACACTTTATAATCAACACATAATAGCTTCAAAATTCCCATCATTCTTCTTTTACAAACATACACTGTGGCCTCCCCCAAGGTGAAACACTGGGTTGTATGTATTTCTTATCTAAGAGTTCCCTGTAACTTTGGCATAAGTAAACTCCTTCTAACTCCACCTGGTGCCATCCTGGTAACGGTGCCTTTGAAACCTGGCCGCCGTACCAGGTGCTAAGATCGGATAACACGAGCCTCGATCTCCCTATCTGGAGGAAGACCTGGTAAAGAATACATCGGTGAACCACATCCAAAAATTCTCGGAACTTAACAGGTATTATGGTTTAGCTTTACTCTTTCCTTGCGAGTTATTCCACTTATATAATAACCCAAATAACCTGTATAAAACCCTATCCCTAAGCAAATCTCTCATGCCTATGCATTACTGCCAAGACATCGTGAATCGTATTAGGTGAACAAACCACTGTTGAATCCTACCTTTTGACTTCGACTCAGTCAATAGGTTTACACGTTTTCGATGGTCAGTCAATCATTGTATTATGATTAATCCTAATCTATTCCATGCCCTTAGATTAATATCGAATTCTCCCACTCGTAAAGGAACATGGTTCACAAGATACATTGTGTTCCTTAGTCTCTCTACGTTACAATCTTTATATACAGTTTTAACGGGATTTATCTCTCAGTTTGTTATTTTTATGTTTTAAAATGGTATATATTAATTTATTAAATGTTGGGTTTGGGTTTTATTCTCTTATTTTTCTGCCTCTAATAATGTATATTGGTCTTACATTCCAAGCCGGCGTTTAGTTTATTATAAGTAAGTAAAAACTAGTATAATTACAAGTATGTAATGCACATTATTGTTCAAACATATTTTGTATATTCACACAGAAGGTTTTCCTTAAGATATTAGGCTAGTAGTTTATATAAGTACTATCTAGCTTTCCCAAACCAGTTCCACCCTAACTTAGGTAAAGTAGTTTGAAAGTTGTAATGCACACAAGCCATTCATATTTGTTATGATATATCTTATTACTTTGTATTTTTATTCATTTGATTAATAAATGTATTATTTTTCTTATAAGGCATTTTATATTATCTGCAATAGTGCTGTTTCTATTAAATGTGATAAAAAACCCATTTAGTTTTGTGGCAATGCTTTTAGTATCCATGATGATGATCGTGCTAATGAGATCTAAATTCTAGATAAGCTCACAAACTAAAATTGTTCCTAATACTTTGGATTTCTTATAAAGGGGATTAGTAAATCCGGATAGATTAGTACATTTGGTGCATCGCTCTTAAGATGAAGATGATTTGATACCACATAATCATTTATGTTGGAGAACACTAAAGCAAGTATGTAGGTACACTTATTGGAGAATAAGTTCACTGAAACGTGGCTCGCTAAGGAATACCTAATAGAGTTTTTACTCGCCTGTCAATAGAAAATTCTCTCTAGTGATAGGTAGTACAATGTGATCCTTGGACTTGAGATCATATTACAGTATCTTGTGTATGATGTAATTATACCTTTGACAATGTCCCTTTAAGACCTGTTGGGGTATACTCAAACGGGTATGATTGGGTATAATAAGTTGTCCATAGGGAGATAGGTGAATGATCAACAAAGAATCTACCACGTATAGTAAAAAGATGTGGAATGTCACTATGTGATTCGATAAATGACAACTCAGTAGTCCTTGGCCAAGGCAGTATGAATATTAGAAAGGGTTTCTAATTTGCATTATTTAGAGTTGTGCATTTGGGAATCGATAATACATATTAATTAAATAAAATAAGGACTTGACAGATAAATCCATGTCTTATATTTAATTGGGACATTGGTTATGGTAGATAGGATTTGATTTGGTACGGTAACTATTCACTGAAAGGTTCTTTTGTGAATTAATGTTTGAAATCTATATTATACTGGATAAGTCATTGATCGCTAAGGTGGCTTACCCTTATTTGTAGAATAAATTTTATTTATTTAAGATGAATTCAAATAGTTTAATTTATTTATTTAAATAAATATTAGGAATTGTATCTAATGATTTATTCACATACCGGTTTAATATGGAGAACCTAAAGGGTCACACCGCAAAAGAAAAATATTTATTTAAGAAGTAAATGACATTAATTATAATAATAAGTTAAGTGTATTTAATTTAATTCTATGTGAGATAGAATAAATTAAATAGCTTAATATTTATTATTTTAATATTTTGGAAATATTGTAAATATATAATTAATAAGAGGAGTCTTATTATTATTATTACTATGTACTATTATTTAATTCCTAATAGGGATTGGAGATATTAAATTAATAGAAGTACTACTCCCAATGGAATTTCTATTGGATTATGGAAGCATACTTAATTAAAGGAGTTTAATTATAATAGAAACCCTAAATTCCTAAATAGTTTAGGGAAGAGTTATTCTACCAATCTATAAATAAGGAGGAGTCTTATCATAGATTAAGGTTACACCACTCTTGCATTAGGATTGTGGAGAAGTACTTTGCAATTTCTATAGAGATAGAAAACTGAGGGTTTTGCCAACACCCTAACTTCTTGAATCAACTATTTATTCCTTGGTGGATCACCCTCTAGAGTCCAAACACTTGGGTGGCTAACGTTGATCAAAGGAAGGAATCTCATCCTGTGAAAATTCAAGGAGAACGCAAAGGAAGTTGGAGTTGAACTTGTACCCGAGAGAAGCACCCGGTTCTACGAGGGTATAATTTCTTAATCTCTATCTCTTTCGTTTATATTGTTAATTGAGCACATAAGATTGATCTTGGTGATGGTTTTGTATAAAAAAATTTTAGAATCCGTTTTCATCCGCGCTTCCGCAATATTTTATGTAATTTTGATTGCATGTTCGCGCTATATACAATCCTAACATAGTTTAGATACTACTGGCTTTACATTACACACTTTGGTGACCAGGTTTGTATAATTGGCTGTAATCTTACGATTACTCATCAACACATCATACTAGGATACCACCCACCTATTGATGTTCGTATCCAGTCTTTCCAATTCTTCTAAACGGCGATAATGCTTTATCTTGCTTATCTTAGATCCATAAGTATTTCACGAATATTCTCTATTAGTTCTATTCAAAGCACTTGCTTGGATTTGATATCTTTCTCTTTCCTTTCTTGACAACAGTGTCTGAAGTCAGATAATTAATCGGTTCTTCATTCTTCCCAACCTTTTTCTTGCCACATTATGCTTAACCCTATTGTTTATATAGGTTTTTCCTCCTCTAAGTTTCCTTCTTCTAATCTCCCCTTCTACCATGATTGATTTCGAACCTTCTGATATATCCCGGCCATATTGGTTCTTTCCTCATTCCTCTCCTTCTTCTATACTCTGACACCTCGTGCAGTATACTTCCTAGGTTTCTGACCTCTGACCAGCATCATGGAATTCTAATTCAATAATTGAACTTCATTGTCCTTCACGATCACTGCCCTGCTCGGAGCTCTATCAACTTGTGAATCTTTATCCCTTGAAATATCTCCCCTAATCTAGGGTCTGCCATTCTATTAAAATTTGTTTTACCATTTTAATATTTGTTTTAGTATTATGATGTAAGCAAGTTTTACATCAAAAATTATAAGGCTTTTTAAGGTTGTTCTTATGTGGTATTAAGTATTTTACGGACTCAAAGATTATATCCTAAGGTATTTTCCTAACTACCCTTTAGAGCTATTAATTCTACAGCTGTGATACACCAACTTGTGTACGCTTCCTTAAATTCTCTACACCTCCGTGTTAGCAGGATTTGGGTTGCTCTCGTGATGACTATTTAAACTATTAATATATTCCAATGAATATATAACTTACTATCTATCCAAGGTTCACATTATCCCCATAACAGTATAATAGTTCTCGTTCAAAACGTTATCTGTGTTTGGATACCCTCACTTGGAATGTATAGATAATCATTATCTTGTGGATATCTCTTTTCATATCGATTATTCCTATCTATTTGACATTTCACAGTTATACAAATGATAAGATTGTCCCTAGAACTGAGGGGCGCACTTCCGATAAAGATGATCACCTTACCGGCGCTCATTTAAGTGTAAACCCACAGTAGCTTATAGAAAACTACTCAATATCATATCAATACCCTCATTCAGATGTTATAGTTTGTATGGATACTGTACTCTAAACTTAGTTACAACTATTTCTAACAAAAAATATTTGAAAGATCAGGAGTATAAACGACGATTGCGAGTATATATAAAGGATGATAATATATTTTATATCACATTAAGTTTTGTTACATCGTTCTTCAATACTAAGTGTTATTACCAAAACAAAGCCCTTAAAAGGACTTTAAATAAAGTATAAACTAATTTAACACACACCCTGGTCGTTTTTCCTTTGGTCATCTTTGAAGTTCCAGAATTACCATCTAAAACTGCAAAGAAAGTCGTATGCAAGAATGAGCTACAAATGCTCAGCAAGTTTATTTGAAAATGTAAACATAATGTGTTTGAGTTGAAAGATTTTAGAGATGTATAACTGAGGGTTCTGTACATGAACCATATATTTAATTAGTTCTATCAGTCTTCAATGATTTAGAACCGCTTGATTTCGAATATCTGGTAGGGGAACAGCCTAACCAATATCCTAGGAGTATGCATATTATCCTACAATTTATGTTGATATATAATCAACGGTCACCACCTTATCTTAAGGTTTTCCAGTTCACTTTACATCAAGGTGTTCCATTTCTCAGTATAAGATGTCGTAGCAAAACAATTTGGTTTGACACAACAATTTACGCTCGAATAAACAATATATGAATAATGATTCATTTCTTAAGTTATGATGAACAAGAAGCAATAACTTCACAATAATTGATAGCAAGATGTAATAATACCTGCTTAAATGTAACAAGGTTAGAAGACTTGCTTAAATGTAACAAGGTTAGAAGACTTGTATAAAAGTAACAAAGTTTGGAGACTTGCATGTGCGTAGTACGTTAAGTTTACGCTGTTTATCAACGTTGGGTAGTCTATTTATGTCCATTCATATCAATAATAAACATTAGAATCTATAATAATACTTATCTAATTAAACTAGATATGTTTCACGAAGGTTCGACGTTGATTTAGTATCTCGGTCGCGTCATTAGATAGCTAAACATATAGGTTTATCAATAAAACTTTATTTGGAAGCTTAAATATTAGTCTAGATAATTTAATTATCATTTATAACAATTTTAAAAGCTTAATATTATTTTTAAATAATTTTTACAAGCTTGATAATATTTTTAAATAATTTTATAAGCTTAGGAATATTTTTAAATGATTTAATTATTATTTAGAATATTTTTAAAACATTTAATATGTTATTTAAGTAATTTATTTATCATTTAGAATAATTTTAGATACTTAAAATATTATTTAAATGATTTATTTATTATTTATAATATTTTTAGAAAGATAGAATATTATTTAAATGATTTATTTTAATCATTAATAATATTTTTAGAATTTATTTTATCATTTAAATGATTATAATTATTATTTATAATAATTTTTAAAACTTAGTTTAATACTTAAATGATTTATGCATCATTTATAATATTATTAAATATTTAGTATTTTATTTTAAATAATTTATTTATTATTTAAAATAATTTTGGAAAGTTGGTAATATTTTTAAATGAATTAATTATCATTTAAAATATTTTAAATACATTAATATCATTTGTAAATCATTTATTTATTTAATTATATTTATTATTTAATTTAATATTTCATTAAATTAAATAATTATATAAAAAAAATTATCAGAATATTAAAAATTATTAATTATAATGAAAAATGAATTTTTAATTTTTAATATTAATTATTATAAATTATTAATATTTATTTATTATTTTATATAATTTATTTTAATTATTTTTATTAATTTTTTATTTTAAAACCGTCGCAAAAGGGCTTTATCGACGGACTGCATTAGGTTTTTAGTTTTCTGGGTTTTGGGAAGGAGGAGTGTTGGTAAAGGTGTTCTTCATGAAGAACAACCGGTCATGGTCGAGTAAGGACTTTTGGACCGCAAATGATTTCCAGTTGGTTAATGTTTTGAGTTTGATTTTTGTTTGTTGTTATACTAGGCATGACAAGGTACAACGACATATGAAATTTAAGCTTAAACAACATCAATTGATGCTAGATAAATCATGGTCAAACTAGCATGTTCATACTGTTCATGATGTTTCTAGTTTGCCCAGAAACATTCTGGTCATGGTCGGTTAACCATGTTTGACCGTTAATAACTTGCATGGTCGTCATTGTTTATGTGGTTTAATGATTCAAGGCTGTAGTATACATGGCGTAGAACATGTTCAATACAAGAAATAACATTTACAAACATCATATAAGCAAGATTAAAGTCGGTCAAATCTTGTCAGACGGCTGTCAGAAGTACTTAGAATTTTCTGGGTTACCCAGAATCAGCCATCCGTGAGCGGTCAACGGGTTTTGACCATTAATATCTTCCATCCTAGAATTAATTTAACCATTCTACCAATTGGACATTATATCTAACATGGCATACTAATAATTCATGCTTTACAACAGATCAAACGACCATTTTAAGCCGATCAAAATGTCTGACAAAGTAGCTTGTCAGAACATTATAGGCTGTCAAAGTCAGTTCATGTTTTTCATCAATTTTGACCATTTTAAATGTTATGGATCCTTGTTTTAACCAACCAAGATCACTAAATAACATGTGTATTACATATCCTTAAACATTTTAATAAACATTTTAAACATAACATCTAACAAAAGCTTTAAAGATCTAGTATAAAATTAGGGTTTTTGCACCTTTTTGAGCTACTTTTTGATTTCTGATCTTTGATTCTGTTCTTGCAGCTATTGAGGCTTATTATGGCTGGTAATATAAGTGTTTAGGTTTCAAAATTTCGTGGCTCACATGATCAGAATGGTTGCCTATTTATAGAGCTTGCATATTAGGGTTTTTAGGTCATTTTTCCACATTTTGCCTCCATAAATATCTTGGCATTGTTACTTGTGTTGCTTGCAATCTGATCTTGGCCTCATGCTTGTGCTGGAGTGTGTCAAAGTGTGTTGGACACATGCTAGCACACTCCTTCAAAATTTTCAATTGGTTAGTTTACTAACCTAGGTTTAATTCATCTTAATTTTGATTAGGGTTTGATAATTAATGATTAGGGTAACTTAATTAGGTTAGTAATAACTTAATTAAGCTTAAGTTTCATTATTAAGATTTAGAAACTCATAATTTTATAATTAGGGTTTACTAATTAGGGTTAGGGTTTTCCAAATTAGGATTAGGGTTTCCTAATTTCATAGTTAGGGTTTAAATCTTTCAATTAGGGAATTAATCTAAGTTAAATGATTCATAATTAATGTTATGATTTATTACTTATAATCTAATTATTTTAATTAGAATTATTGTGTAATAATTAGGATTTTGATTTAACAATTCGAACATATTTTATTAATTAGGGTTTTCCAATTAGAGTTTCTAATTCAGTTTATCATTTTAAACCCTATTTAACTTATTTTAAATTTTTATCAGTTAATATAATAATATATTAACTCCGAAGCATGACAAATTATTTCGTCATTTCTAAGCACGACACAGCAGCTTACAAAAACAATTTGTCGAGACACTTCTCGGTGAAATCGTCGGAAGCACGACAAATCATTTTGTCCATGTAAGCACGACACAGCTGCTTGGCGAAATTTTTTTATTTGACCTAATTAGTCAATAAAATAGAAAATCACATAATACAAAGTCGGAACATGAAATTTCATTTAATAACCACATAATTTACATATAGAAATCTTATTAGGGTTCGGAATATTAACATGATATCTGTCCCATCTATTAAGCCTTCATTGACCCCTCTCTTCAAGTATGAATTCGATTGGGTCCATTAAGTGAAAAGTCAGACATTTTAGCTTCAGCGACTGGCGCAGCTGTGCCAGAGTTGTGCTCATTCTGGGCGCAGCTGCACACCAGGGCAATCTGGGCTGTGATTGGGCGCAGCTGCGCCGTGCCCAAAGTATAAGAGGGCGCAGCTGCGCAGGCTGGCAGTCATGCAATCTGCTGTTTGCTTCCTGCTGCAGCTTGACTTCTTGCATCCAAAGCTGGCTATTGCTCCCCTTTACATTATGCTTAGACTCTTTTGCTCTGATGCACCATGTTCCACGTATGGCATGCCAATTTGTCCTTATTTTTAACTACAATGCTGCCGAGCGAGTTTTCGAACGTGAAACCTACAAAAAGAGAAGAAATGCATGGAAAACAACTAAAACGACTGAGATTTAAACAACAACTATGTTAAGATAATATCCAATAAGTAGTTATAAAACCTACTTATCAGATTACGATTTTAGAAAGCTTGGGTCATTACTTAGGACTCTTGAGCTAGTATGAGTCACTCTACTCCATGATCTGGGAGTTTGAGATCTTGATGACTGACTTAAAGGTATGGCTTGTGGAGTTCTAGAAGGAGGAGGAGGAGGTGATGATTTGAACTCGTCTACTCCTTTACGGTTGGTGTCCTCTCTCCCTTTTTGTCAGCATCTTGTCTAAGAGCAACCACTTCTTTTGTAAGTTTCCTGATGGTTTCAACCATGGATTTAATTTGGGCTTTGGTGAGGGTGACTTCTCCTTTTAACTCTTCATGTTTCTTATCACGGTCTTTGTTGTTTCCCAAAGGTACAAAATAGATCTAGAAGGGGGGTTGAATAGATCCTTTAAAACTTTTTACTTGCTTAAAGAATGTATTATTAGATAATTAATTAACCCAATTTAATTAAGCACAATGGAATATTAGTTTGAAAAACCCTTAAAGATTTAATGAAATCACAACTCTGAACTTAGTTTATATGGATTTCAGTCACAACAGATATAACAGTTAATACGCAGAATGTAAAGGCAGAAAGTAAATGACACAAGATATTTAAGTGGTTCGGAGTGCAAATAACTCCTAGTCCACTCTTCTAATCTACGAGTAGGAAATTCACTAAGGATGCAGATCACTAAGATCTATTACTACTGAACCACTAAGGTTCCTTCGAGTCACTAAGTCTCGGTATATGTCATTAAGATAAGGACACTTAGTTCAATTCACTTAGAACTCTTCAAACCACTTAGACTTGGTATAATGGTCACTAAGACCAAGTGAATCACAATTGAAAGTGATGTTGAGAGGTGCTACTAAGCAGCGTTGAGCTCAACTTTTAATGAACTACTATCACAAGTAGTTTCTATTATCGTATAGTAAATCTCCTTTTGTTTTGGTAGAGTTTCAGCTTTGTACTTCGTGATTTGTTACTTGGATTTGAATCCTTGTACTCTTTTATAATTTGCCTCCAGAGTTTCCCATTGCAAACTTACCGTTTGAGCATTTAATGCATTGATACTCAAGGATCCTTGATGTTGACCCTTCAAGAGAGTTGTGTCAGCTTGTTTTTTGGCTTTTGACATGTCACATCAGTCTGCTGCTTCACCAACCACATAGGTCTGCCACAATCACCAAGCTAGCTGTTAGACATAAACATGCTCTGATCTTTGATTTTAACCAAGGATAAACGGTAATGTCTTGAGTTCCTTCAATCTGCAACCCTCCTTATTATCAGTCCTCTATCATTCTTGACTTGCTCTACGAATTTGGTCGATCGTTAGAGTTTCATCAAGAACGTAGAGTTTGAAATTGGTGTTTAACTTAACGTTCGGTACTCTACGATCTGCTTTATGATTTGATCCTCTACGATCCTTTAGCAGACTCTGCAGATCTTTCTTCACTGAATGATCTTTGAGTCACTCTACGATTCATACTTCACTATACGATTTTTTGAGTGAACTGTACATTCTTTACTGTAGGCTCTGTGATCTTGATTTTTACTCTACGAGCTTCTGACAGACTTTACGCTCAAACACTTGGTGCTCTAAGAAAGTATAGCTTACTCTGCGATCCATGCTAAACATTACAAAATGCCAGACTAAACTATAAGATCGTTTAACTTGATTCTATGATCAAATCGATCCTATTATCTATACATCAACTCAGCTTTTAAGATCAACCTAATAAGTTTGATCTTTCTATTCTAAGTCCTTGTATATCATATTATCATTAAGGACTTTACAAAAAAACTACTGAACAAATATACTTTAATCATATCATTATCAAATTTATCATGCATATTCTAACAATCTCCCACTATTTGATGATGAAAAAATTAGTAGTTTCAGAGCATTCATTAATTCTACAATGCAATTGCTTGAAATTAAACACGACTTAAAATACAGTGAACAATTGTATTGGTAGACCAAAAGAATTAATTTATTGATATATTTTAAAGAATTGTACAGAGTATATAAAATAAATATTTATAATAAAAGATTTACCTATTTTTATACCTTTATATATGTATATATATATATATATATATACCTATCTCATCCCCCTCTTTGGCTTAGGCGGATCCTGCGCTCAACTTCTCTCCTTCTATAATATGCTTCTCTTCCTTCTCTTTCTCTCATCTGAATTTCTTGCAATGAACTCCTGGCTCCAAGATCAGGAATATAAATATCTACTTCTTCTTATTCCTCTCCTTTAATGTGAATCCCTTGAAGATTTCTATTCAAGAACATGAGGTCATCAGACGGGAGTTGTAAGCCAGTTGGTGTAACTTAATTCAATGATCCTTGTCTTGAAGAAGAATGAGGATGACCTTGACCCGTAGGAGTTATAAGAGCTCTGGAGGAAGAAGGAGGAATTGATGATTACAATCTTGACCTTTCTCTCTCCCCTGACTTGGCCTTTCCCTCTTCGTGTTCTCCCCCTTTTTGTCAGCATCTCGACCTTGATTGAATGTAATGAACTCATTAGAGAGCTGTTTGACAGTTTGTACAAGTTCTTCCATTTTGCCCACGATGCATGGCAATGTCAAGCTCGTGCTTCTTGCTGTTTGGCTTCAACTTGATCTCTTTGTTGGTGCACAAGAGCAAGAGCATTATCTATTCTGTCCATGGAGTTCTTGACCATGCCTTTGAATTCATTGAGTGAAGAACTGAAGTCGAAGGACTTTGTTAGAGAGGAACTTGATAGATTCGATATTTGTCTTGTTGAAGAGCAATGACAACAACTTTGTGGAGCAGCTATCTCCTTGAGAAAGACCTCATCCCTTTGCTTGGAGATTGTCAGCTATATCTTTTCAAGAGATCTTTTAAGAGCTTGCCAAACTCCTTGCCCATTTCCCCGGGTACTTTCGAAGCAATTTCATTTGATCAACTTTAACCCTTTTTGTATCCTAGTTGATGTTTCCTCAAGGCCTAGATTGAGCTCGTCGGCAATGAGGTTCATCAACTTAGACAATTGGAGCTTGGAGGGGGATGACAGAGACGCGCTCAAGAATTTTGCTTAAGCATGGCTTCTGCTTCAACTTTATTACTTCGAGAGAGATTTGAGATAGCAAGGGTAAGATCAAAGTATTCGTTATTGGAAGAGGATGGGAATATCTGTATGGGTGATTGAAGGTATGTCTGGTTGTATTATTTGTATAGGAGAAGAAGGTATATATCTGTATCTATATTATGTACAGGAGATACTATCGGAGAAGTATGTTTAGAAAGAATGTGTATATGAGATGTATGTATTTGAGAGCTGGTATTATGTACATTGATCGTAGGGTGTTGGGACTTTACAGTCAGAGAGTTAGTCTTTTGTACATCGTTTGTAAAGTATTGAGACTATACGACTGGAGTATGAATAGAAGGAGTAGAGGGTTGTTTAGAGATCGTAGATGGGGGACTCTGCGATTTCGTTCATCGCAGAATAAGAATGAAAGATTAGAATTTGAAAAAACAAATAAATATTAAGGAATAAAAATTACCTTGTCATATCTACATGTAGAGGACGAAGGTTCATTGCAAATCAACTTTGTTGCATATGAAGGAACCCTAGGGATGTTTTGAGCCACCGGCTTGAGGTTTGGAAACCTTGAATAATTCCAGCTGATGAAGCTTTGGTCTCTTAATTTCACATCTCTTACTAATGGCATTAAGGGCAAGAAATAGAGTAGTTACTCACTATCAAGATCAAAGATAGTGGTGATTCTTTCCATTTCTATGTTAAAGAAGCTGTTGAAGAGTTCATCAACGCTCATTGAGACCAAACGCATTCGCCCAACCCCCCCTATGAACCTATCAGGAAGGCAAGCATTGGGTTTTTCTTTAGCTTCAAGCATAATACGCACCCTTATTGCCCCTAACGAAGATGGTTCTGAAGGGGGGCACATGAGAAAATAATGGTTTGCTCCCCCTTAGAGTCTGGATCTTCGGGTTTTACGATCGTAGGATCGAACTATCTACTGATATCCTCTAAAACGTTGTCAACGATTTGGTCAGTTTGAGAGAGTTATCTGTAGAGCTCGACGATCGTTTGGCTGACTGTTCCTTTCTTTTCTTTTAGCTTTTCTTCTTCTCTGCCTTCTTTACCATCTTCACAAATTTATTCTCTTTCTTTGGCTCAGGATTTGTAACTTCACAACCATATTTTCTTCAACATCTTCTTGTGACTTCGCCACATCAGCTATCAAGTCATTTCAGCAGCTTTCATGTTGTCCAATTTGGTAATTGACAATTATACGCAATTATACATGTTCAACAAGTAATACAGTGATAATTAGAGTGTCTATCCCACGAGCAATATGTGATGCCCCCAAAATAGGTCCACACAAACACATTCTGAGTCGTCCAAAATATAAACTACAAAATCCAAAATACAAATACGAATTTTCTAATTTACAACTATTAAAACTGTCGTGCAAAATACGGAGAACACACATACTGTGAGTTTCAATACAAACACTATACCAAAACTAGTACAACAATAATCACACCCAACTTAAGTTCTCAAAAAAAATTATTGTCACACTATTTTATAATGTATTGAGATACTTCTACAGTCCTCGGACCATCACTCCATTCCCCAGCTAGTCCAAGCTACACTCTCATTTTCTGAGAACAATAGAATTAAAAAAGGAAAAGGGTGAGGCACAAATAGCCCAGTAAAGAATATCATAACTAAGATAATAAAAAAATAAATTATCTTTTAGCCTTCAACAGTGATAAATCAGAGATTTAAAGATAATATAAGTTTTCAACAATAACTGCAGCGGAACAAGCAAATTCATTAGATTAATTAAGTAGACCATAATGTCTACTATCTTCTACAATTTAAAAGTTCACCATTGATATTTTATCCCTGTAACACCAATCAACAGTTCCTGTTTATGATCATCCAAATCAACAATTTATCTTTGCCACTACGGGCCAAAGATATTTATTTGTAACACCAATGGTCATGATCATGCCAAACACTAGTCCATCTTTGTATTACGAGCCAAAGAGAACTTTCACCACAAGCCTTTGTCTGTAATACCAAAGGTCATGAATATACCAATACACAGTTCCTGGTCATAATCATGCCAATCACCAGTTCATTTTTGCACTACGGGCCAAAGAGAACTTTCACCACAATTAAAGTCTGAGGATTATGACAATAATATAGAGGATGAATAGAAACATAAAAACCATGAGATCAAGAATAAGAATAAATATTAGAGATTTGTAATTAAATTTATCAACAGACTAAGAATGTCCAAATTGCCAACATGATGACCAAAATGTGCAGTCAATTTCAAGAATGATATTCAAGATTCATATTTCAAAGATAACGATAAAAATTCAATAGAAAGATGCTGGTAAAAATATTAGATGAATCACAAACTATTAAGGATATTCTACTAATTTCAGGGATTTTCACCATTTAATAATAAGGTTATGGAAACAAACAATAATTTCTTACCATATATGGAGAAATATGAAAGAAAACGATATCCTTTGACGAGTACAAAAGAAATGATATCCCATACGAGTATGAAAGAAAATAATATCACTTGCGAGTATGAAAGAAAATGATATCACATACGAGTATGAAATAAAGTGTCATGCGATAATCCGCGTAAATAGATCATTTCATTAAAAGACTAATAAGGAATGAATACGAAGGGTTATTCACCAAACATGAGGTAGTCCACGTAGTCAGGTTATTCCCACAAGTTAATACATGGAATAAAATGAAACCCTTATGAGTATGAAGTAACATAATATTACTTACGGATATGAAAGCAAATGATATTACATACGAGTATAAAAGAAATGATACCCCTTACCTTAGGAGACTAGATCTGATTGGTATAAAAGAGATTAACTGAAGAGATTCTGGCACTATTCGTAATACTCAAAGTATCTTTATACTCAAAAGAAATACTCACAATATTATTGTAGAAGATTTTTGTGTTTATGGTGTATCTAATCTTCTGAAGGCGTTCCTTTATATAGGCAAGTTTAGGGGACATACAATCACGGGTCATCAGTAATCTAAGGAAGAAAAGCTTAAAAGAATCAATTGTGGGTCCCACCCATTTTGAAGGTTTGTAAGAGTTTTATATTATTGTGGGTCCCATTTATTTGAAAGAAAAGTGTGCGGTGGTTTTAAGATATTTGAGGGTCCCATCTATTTGAAAGTTTGCAGAATGTGAATTATTGTGGGTCCTCTGAAAAATAAATCAAACTTACAACAAACGCTTCGTGACAAACCCCTCTATTTATAACAAAAATTGAACAAATAACTACCACACATCACTTATCTTTAATCTACAAATTTTTAATCTTTCAACAATTATTCACCATTAATATATTAGACTCACAATATTGATAACCAGATCATTCCCAGGAAAGAGGGGGCTTTTGTGACGCCCTGAAATCCACCTGCTTGCTTGGTCGGACTTCGTGCTCACTTGTACAACCTTTACATAATGCTATAGAAATTTTAACTTCTAATAATCAGAGTATAATGCGGAAAAGCGATAATATTTACAATATCATTTGTTCATTGTTACATCATTCCTAGGTTACTTGTTCTTATTACACATAAGTCCTAAAAGACTTAAAAACAAATCTCCATTTATCTATTTGAGACTTGCAGTATTAGCAACCAGGCAGTTCCAAGGAAAGAGGGGGCTTTCCATTAAAACGGCGCACAATTAGATGACCTAACCCCTTTCCTCATTAGAACTTTCTAGACATTGCCAATAATGTTAATCTAACATAGTTACAATGACTTCTACATCTTTAACTTTCTTTCTACTGCCAGAATCGTCTGGTAATTCTTCCTTAGCTGTAATTTGTTTTAAGATAATTGCAAGAATAAGCATAAGAATGCCCAACAAGTCTAACAGATATATATATGAGAAGAGAATCACCTTTTCAAGATATATATATACAGAATAAGCTGATACAAGATTTCAACGATTATCAATATAGTAGACTGAGTGGTTCCTAAACCGTGAACTAATAAATTAGTTCCCCATCTCATCAACACTGCCATATTGTATCTACAGTGTATACCACTTCTATGATACATCTACACTGCGATAAATATTACCTCAGTGAGTTAGATCGGTTTCCTAACACATCTTAAACTCTTGCCCATACAAGAGAGTTGTTCAACTCAGATACTAACATTGTTTTCAATTGAAAATCAACAATCACTAACACGTTGCACATAATAGATAACAAGCATGTTAATGCACGGGGTGCAAAAGAAACAATACTTGTATAACAATAAACTTCTTAAATAAGACACGTTATTGCATGGAGTGCATTTCAACAAATAAATAGACTTGCCTTTTATTGCTTTGATCGTTTATGCTAGTTCGCGTTCTTCATACGACCTCTTGAAGTGCAAACTTTACTTTCCTTTGATTATGCTAGGCTGATTAAGCAATTTAACGATTAAGTATTTTAAGTTTTATTTCGGGTATTATAACCACTTATAAATAAGACTCCTTTTACTATACATGAAATAATTTCAGCATTATAACTGCTTATTGAATGAATATTTTTCATTATAACTACTTGTAAAATGAATATATGTTTGAAATAAATCGGGCATTATAACTGTTTATAAAATGAATATCCGGCTATTATATTTGAGATAATTTCAGCATTATAACTGCTTATAAAATGAATATTCTTACTAAATACTTGAAGAAAATTGGACATAGTAATTGCTTATAAAAGTATATTTTCAACTTTATAAGAGAAATAAATCGGACGTTATAACTGATTGTAAATAGGACTTTTGTACTATATACATAAAATAATTTGGGCATTATAACTGTAACGACCGCGAATTTTGTATGGCTTTGTAATATACGCTTATGATTATTATTTAATGAAGAATTTTTATTAATATTATTCTATGTGATGTGATTAAAGGTTATATAATAACCTAAATTATGTGTTTGCAATATTTTTAAGTGTTGTTATTTGGTGGGACTTATTAAAATGATTTCGGAGAAATACCGCTAAAATTTCGTTCACGGAAAAGGTGTGGGTACTATTCGCGTGGGCACTATTCGCCCCAAAAATGTCTTTTTCGTTTATTTCGAATTTTCTAATTTTTGTCATAGTGTTAATATGATTGATTAATAACCCAAGTGTTGGATTTTATTTTTGCCAAATTGGGATTTAATTAGAAGCCCCAACCTGCTTAAGGGTGGCCCAAACCCATGATCCATGACCCCGACCCATGACCCATGATCCAACCCATGACCCATATGGGAAATGGGTTAAAACCATTAGCTGCAATTGAGTGAAGAAGAAGAACACGGGAAGAGAAGAATGAGAAGGGAAGGAGCAAGGAGAATAAGAACATTTTGGGTGAAGCAAATTCCTGCATTTGGCAAAGGAAAAGTGATGAAGAACAATTGGGGAGAAGGAGAGGGGAGTTACCCACACCTTGGAGGAGCCAATTCCATCTTCCCATACATGGGGAGATGATCATGCTAAGCATGCTCAGCCATTCCTTCCTCCAGCTGAGCTCAATTCATCCTCCTATAAGTACCAACCCTTGCTTGCCTTCCATTCCTTTGTTCATTGCTAAGTTAGAGCTGAAAATTGTGAGAGTTGTGGGTATTGAGCGTACGGGTGATTTGAGGAAGAAGGAGAAGTGTGGTAGCAGCTGTAATCAATCCCATTTTTATCCTAGAAGTTGCTTCAAGAGGTTAGTGTTATGGAACCTAGCTTATTTCCATTGTTGTTTCAAGTTTTCAGTTTGATATTGGTTGCTTTGTGGGAGTATATGTTGCTGAAATTGCTTTGATTGGTTCATGAATATGTATGAATGTTTAACTCTTTAAAAGCCTTATTAATAATCAATGAAAGTGGAACAATGATTGATAATCAAAGCCTATGCATAAGGAGCAAGAATGGACTGTTGGACATATATGGACTAGTTTGGACAATTCTTATACTTTGATAAAAATTTAGTTTATGGTTGGTTGTATACTTGTTTGTGTATGGCCATTATGTGTTCTGAGGTTGTGGGTGATGATTTCATTTGGAAATCTAGACTAGAGCATAATTAAACTCTGCTCCAATATGAGTTTGTAAGCCATGCCCACCAACCATTTGATTTAATGCCTAAAAGAAGGATTTCTCTAAGAACATGAGAACTAGGTGTTGATTAATTGATGAATAGGTGAATGGTGTTCATAGTGTCGATTTTTGGTATTGTTATATTGTTTGTTAAATTCTAATTCTTATGTATAGTTGTAGTATACTGAGTTCCAAAGCCATAGGCTTTGAAATCACCTCATTTCGTTCACGGATGAGGGAGTTATGATGATTTGAATCCAAGCATGTCAAGAACACGAATCTTAGTTTTGGGACAAGGTGGTGGTTAGTTAATGTTTATGGTAGCCTCCCACTCTTTAGATCCTTCATTGGAAGCCTCATGAGGGTTATTGATAGTCAAGAAACAACAAAACCTAGCCTAGCACTCAGATTTTAGGCATGCAAGCACATAGAATTGCATTCAGCACGAATGGGCGCAACCTTCGTGATTTGCACGGAGGCCTCGCTGAGCTTCCTGGAGGCTGGCGCAGCTCCGTGATTTTCACGGAGGCCTTGCCAAGCTGTTGGCGCAGCCTCCGTGATTCTCACGGAGGCCTCGCCGACTGCCTGATTCTGGAATTTCAGCATGAACTCCTGTTGGTAAAACGACTCTAACTTTCTCATACGGACTCCAAATTGGATGATTCAAGATGATCCGGAAAGCTAAGAAGTAGACCTACAACTTTCATTATTTAGAACTATAATTTAATATCTTGACCAATTTCTTAATTGGCCATTTGTAGTACAATTGTGCATTAGGGAGCATACAAGAGGGCGTCGTACATGCACGTATGCAACGTGTAATGTTTCCAACGCTAAAAGTTATTGTTTTAAGTTCTAAAACTTGTACATTATGGTGTATAATGACCCTTATCATTAATCAATGATGGACTAGACAAGTGTATGAGCATGCTAAACTTATGCAAATGAGGCGAATCGAGTGTGCGTTGTGCAAACGCCAAAACATCGTATCAAGTGTGTGTAACCTTATTTGATATTATGTTTCTAATTAGAATGAAACCTTATAGAGTAATGTAAACCAATATTTGAGATCAATTATGTGGCTAATTGGTATGGGGATATGTACTTAAATGTGTAGAACTTTTGAAGGACTATTAACGTCGAGTTATTAGCAAGCGCTTAAGGCAAGTTCTTCTTTAACCCTTGTCTAACCCTTGTGTTGGGCAAGTTCTCTAACTTCATTCCTTCTATATATTGAATGCAAGTTTTCTACCTTACTCAATTTAAATTTGAGCAAGTGTTCTAACCCTTGCTAGTCCTCGTACTAGACAAGCTTATCAACTTCATTCAATTATATTCTTACGAATGCTATTTAATGTACAAAGTTCATACTTACGCAATACATATATGATTGTGTGAATTCCATACTATGTGAATCTTTAATATTTGTACAAGTGTTCGAGATATGTTATTGACATAAACTGTTAAAGCTTTTAAGTTTCAAATTATGCATGAACTGTTTACGAAGAGTGTCAATGCCATTTGATTCGGCTAGACTAATACCTATGATTTAGAAAGCGATCCAAACCAATTGCTTTGGTGCGGACTCTTTGCAGAGATGAACAACCCTCATAGTAGGGAAAATTATATTTTTAGTCGGGGAACCGACACGCGTGTAAGTAGAACGTTTGAGGCTTATGCATAATGCCAGGTATTTTAGGCTGATCACCTATTGTACCTGTATTTGTTGTTTAGGAGTTAATAGTGTAATACTGTTAATTCTAATAAAAGGTAAGTGCCATGGTGGCCACTCAGCGATTCTTGCAATTGAAACAATTTGAAATCCTTGAATTCATTTGATATTCATCCAGTCCATAGTGACTCCTCAGTGATAGCAGAGAGTTGTACGAAAAATTGAGAATCCTTACTCTTGAACATGCATTATCTTTATTGTATTACTTGCTGGGCAAATTTGTTGCTCACCCTTGCTTTCTTTAAAAACATTTCAGTGGTTACCCATAGAAGCGAGAGCTCGGGAAAGGACAAAGGCAAAGGCAAAGCTACGGATTAGCTTTGTCCTACTATGTTACGATTTATGCTATGTCTTAAGACTTGTTTAAAGACCATGTATTAAGTTATGTCCTGTATTCAGACTTATGTATTAGTCATTGTGTAATATGTTATGTCAGGTATTTGTATTGGTATCGAGACTTGGGACGAGAGTATTTATGTTATATCAATGTAAATATTTCTATTATTCCGCAATTAGTTGTTAATAGTATGTGTATGAGTTGCACAGTGATGCACCGAATTCGAGGTTAAGGAAACCAGAATTTGGGGGCGTCACAGGTTGGTATCAGAGCTATAGGTTATAAACCTTAGGAAATAGAGAGTCCTTAGGCTATAACCTTGGGGAACATAGAGAAATAGAAAGCAATAAAACTCATGTAGAGTTTACGTGATATAGACTTCGATTAGAAAGTTAGTAGTGTCGTGAAATGTATTTTCATTCCATGTAATGGATTTATATTTTTGTTAAGAGATACTGATAGGTTTTGTTTGTTTTGTCTTGTGTGTGTAGTATGCCAAAGATGGGCGAGCCAAGCAGAATTATGGAGGAAGAGCCACGTGACATCCATGTGGTGTTCGAGTCACCCCTTATAGTTGAGCCTATTACGGCAGTATCCCCAGCCGAAGAGGAATATGTGATGGAGTCTGATCCGGAGGAAGACCCGGAAGAGGACTTCGAGGAAGACCCCATAGGCAGTGATTCCTTAGATGAACCAGGAGAGGTGCCCCATGATGGTACCACATATGAAGATGATCTGTTAGGGGAGTATGCTGATCGCATCATCGAGCTAGAGGATACAGTCCGAGAGTTGGAGCAGGAAGCTCAAGCACGACATGAGGTCTCTGTGCAGTTAGGGGCTATGGTCTACCGTCTCATGGCAAGGAATGTAGAACTGGTAGGAAATCTAGAGCAGTCCGAGCAGCGGGCAGGGAGCCTACAGGTGGAGAAGGAGGCTTTGCGAGCCTAGTTAGAGGTAGAAGTAACTGACCGCATCCAAATTGAGGAACAGCGGGATGACGCTGTAGACACCCAAATTTTGCGTTCCCTATACTAACCGTGACAGGAGGGCAAAATCGTCAATTGAACCGGCCTACGAGAGCAAAGGATGGGCACAAGCACGAACGCTCAACACCACCGCGACGATTGGTAACCAAAGTTGACGTGACAACAAGGCCGTCCGAAACGGGCATCCTCGGATGAGGTGGCACGTCTCCCGGGAATTCTCGGACTGCAAAATACAGGCCTATCAGCAGAAATCGACGTTACGGCACGAAAGTCGAGGCGTGGCACGAAAATCGAGAAAGTCAAACCGTCCAGCCGCGGATTGATCTGCGGCCAATAAGTGCGCCTTTTGAAAACACGGAACTCGAAACACGGAACTCGAAACCAGGTGAGTGGAAAGCAGGCGACCAGCCAGCCTATTTCAGCTCATTTCCGCTTCAGCATACAGGAGGTTGAGCAGATTGAGAGAAGAAGAGAATTCAGCAGCAACAAAGCACGAAAATAGAAGAAAAAATAGCAAATTTTGCAACCAAATAGGAAGAAAAGAGAGAAAAAAAAAGAGGATTTATACTCTTGTGATTTTGATTGTATCAAATATACTTCTTATCCTATTCAAATACACAAGTTTACATCCATTTGAGATCATTTGGAAGGTGAAGATTCCCTTTGTTATAGCAATTTATATCATGTTATTTGGTTAAATTAAATATAATTTTCATGAATATTGTTGAGCTATCATGGATTAGGGATTATTAGTGAGGGTTCCATCGGAACAAAATTCTTCCTAATAACCCGAGGATATCCAATTGGTGAAAATTCTAGCTTGTTTATCGTGATTTATTGGATGTAATCTATTTAGATTATCATTTTCGGATATCATCGTGTATTAGGCAAATCCGTGCGGGTTAGTTTCGTGGTATTCATTTTGTGGGCATGTAGTAATCTCGGGTGTGAGCCTAGGAACGCGACCCCGTGGTTCAAATCCGATGATGGACATTTTTCGATGTATGTAATAGATTCAAGGTGCTCGTTTTTGTAACATGTAACCATCGGGCCTTAAAACGACGCTAAGGCGAGGATCGGGTTTAAGGCCACGTAGTAGTGAAATATGTGATTGTTGGCGTTCGGGGATATTTTGATGGCTTACATGCCCGTGAATAGCCCCCTACGCGTTTTGATATTTAATTTGATTTGTAACACCAAACAAAAGATTTCAAAGCCAAAACAATAAAGATTTTTTTAAAATCAATCAAAGTAGGATATTAGCATCACGAGGCTAAGAATTGGAAGTGCTAATGAAAGTCGATTCCTATTTTACGAGAAAGCTAAAGAGAAGTTGTTTCCAAATGTCACGAAAAGTGATTTTATAAAAAGAAATAAACGTTTTACTAAACCTTGATACATAGGGTGAAAGAGATCCTAGAAATTGCCCATCATTTATGAAAGCAACGTATAAATCTCGATTCCTATTTTGGCTAAGGTTTAACAAATTCCTGTTTTGCCAAAACAACACTTAATGAAAAAATCTCATAGCTTTTGCCAATTAAAATCAAACCTTTCTCATAAAGAAATAAAGCTTTCTCGTATAGGCCAAAAGACATTCTAAAGCACTCTCAAAATAAAACACGTCTCTTTCATAAAACACCAAAAAGAATCCCTTTTTTATACAAAACTCACCACAACATTCATTAGGCAAACACACACACACACACACATACATACACATTTCATGAATTATAGGATAGGTAAAGTATCAAGGTTGCGGTAACCATGTTTCACGGAAGTCGGGGGGTGCCTAACACCTTCCCCTCGCTTAAGCAAGCCCCCGAACTCTATGTATCTCGGTTCACAGACCAATTAATTCGGAGTCACATATGAGCCAGCGATTTATAAAAAATAAAAACTCGGATGAGTTGGTACATCCATTTCAAACATACCAACTGGCGACTCTGGTTAATTGGCTCATCATAAAAAACAATCTTTCAAAACCCCGTCGACATCAATGCCGACCTTTTCCGAAAAATCATTTAATCAAAGGGCTAAAATCGGAAAAGACGAGAACGAGAAACCAGCGTCGACAGACGCCTTAGAGCGAGCTGATGACCTAGAAGGTGAAGTGAGAAGGAAGAGGAGGAAGATGAACCGAATGGGCTATGCATTCAGCACGGCTATCGGTAGATGGATAGATGGTGTCTGGCATTATCCGGCCGAGGAGGGGCAGACTCGCCACACACTGAGTCGTGATCTGATGGTCCATATGGGACGTTTGGAGTATAACAGCGCCGTGGAACGCGGTATGCTTGGATAGAGTAGTTAGTTATGTGTCTAGCAGTACATGATTTTGTATATGTACATCCCGACCTTTTTTATTATGTGTGGGATAAGTTTTGTATACCCCAAGTCTTTATGCTTGATAGAGGGTACTATGTTAGTAAATCCCCATCTTTTGTGTATTAAGGGGTGAATGGTGACGTTCATAGCGGTGTGCTATAGGACGATCACATATGATGTACTGGCTATTAACTTATTAATGAAATGTTCTTGTCTAATGTATTGTCTAATTGTTACATTGCTTGGTAGACATTTACATGGTATGGCGAGATAGTAACAGTTAGTTTTATTCCATTAAACAGAAGATGCCACCACAGCTGTAGAATACCCGTTCAACGAACCCCTCAAGGGTCAGTGAATAATGAAGGAGGCCAAGCAGACCCCATGCAACGGCTAGCAGACCTACTTAAGGGAGTGTTCCAAGGCAGGAATGCAGGACCCGGGAACACAAATCCCCCAACTGCCCCGATAGCAAATTTTAAAGACTTCAAAAGTGTGGGACCCCCAGAGTTCAAAGGGACGACTGACCCGATCGAGGCCCAGTCTTGGGTTAAAGAAACCGAGAAGGCTTTTACCATTGCACGCATGGGAGAGGATCAGAAGACTGCATTCGCCACCTATATGATGAAGGGAGAGGCGAACTATTGGTGGGAAGCCAATCAACAACGGGCCGGAGAAGGTGTAGTAACATGGGAAAGATTCAAGGAACTGTTCTTCGAGACTTACTTCCCGAAGAGCATGAAGAGTCGTATGGAAGTGAAATTCCTGGAACTTAAGCAAGGGGATATGACGGTGGCACAGTACGCCGCCAAATTTAATGAACTCGCACGCTTTGCGCCACACCTAGTGGATACGGAAGAGCGCAAGGCACAGCGGTTCGAACAACGGTTGAAGCCATGGGTGTACAGTAAAGTGTCGGTGCTCCAAATCGAGACCTTTAATGCACTCCTAGAGAAGGCCATCATAGCTGAGGGTGGAAGTGAGGCCTTGAGTCAATATAACAGGGAAAGGAAGAATAAGAAAAACGGAGGCGACCATCGTGGAGGAAGTGGTAGCGGAGGAAGTAACTTGGGGAAAAGAAAGTGGGATAACAGTAACAATAGTACCAACAATAATCCGACCAGAAGCAATCAGGGAGGATTCAAAAAGAGAATCGAGACATGTTCAAAATGTGGGAAAAATCACCTGGGAGAATGTTGGAAGGGACGCAGTGTCTGTTATAACTACGGCCAGGAGGGACATATAGCACCAAAATGCCCAAATCCAAAGAAAATCCGTGGATGTTTCGCTTGTGGATCGGTCGAGCACCAGATCAAGGACTGCCCCCAAAAAGGAAGCAGCAGGGGAAGTGGCTACAAAGGGGGAATCAACAAGCCAGTGATTGGTGGGCCGGTTCAGCCTAGTCGACCAACTGCTAGGACATTCAACATGACGGCCCAGGATGCCATAGCTTCAAGGGACGTGGTGTCAGGTATTATCCCGATCAATGATATAAATGCTTACGTATTATTTGATTCGGGTGGTACCTATTCATTTATATCTGAGGAATTTGTTAGTCGATTGAATTTACCCCAAGAACGACTAGATAATCCCTTGAGCGTAGAAATTGCTAACGAGGAGGTAATTCTCGTAGAATTCATATACCGTGATTGTGATGCTGTAATTAGGGGTCATAACCTAAAGGTAGATTTGATCCCGATTAAATTAGGAGAGTTTGATGTAATACTGGGAATGGATTGGTTGTATAACCATGCTGTAATAATTGACTGTCAGAAGAAAAGTGTGAACCTTCGGACCTCGAACCGGTCGAGGGTAGTATTTAATGGTAGCACATCGCTTAGACGATCGTGTTGTCTTACGATGATGCAGACCAAGAAGTTACTAAGAAAAGGGTATGTAGGCTATTTAGCCTATATTGTAGACACAAAGAAGGAGGGAGTAGAAATAACAGATATACCAATAGTGAAGGACTTTCCAGACGTGTTTCCAAGTGATTTACCCGGTCTACCGCCAGACAGGGAAATTGAGTTTGCAATAGATTTAGCGCCAGGGACGGCACCGATTTCGAAAGCCCCGTATCGCATGGCGCCAGTGGGAATGAAGGAACTGTTGATACAACTTCAAGAATTGCTGGACAATGGGTATATTCAGCCCAGTGTGTCTCCATGGGGAGCACCAGTTTTGTTTGTCAAGAAGAAGGACGGAACGATGAGGCTTTGTATCGACTACCGAGAGTTGAACAAGGCAACAATCAAGAACAAGTATCCATTGCCAAGAATCGACGATCTTTTCGATCAACTGCAGGGAGCAAGACATTTCTCGAAGATAGATTTGAGGACCGGATATCACCAGTTGAAGGTGAGGAAGGAGGATGTGCCAAAGACCGCGTTTCGAACGAGGTATGGGCACTATGAATTTTTGGTGATGTCTTTCGGTCTGACGAACGCGCCAGCAGCATTTATGGATTTGATGAATCGAATTCTCAAGCCATACTTAGACAAATTTGTGGTAGTTTTCATCGACGACATCCTAATCTATTCAAAGACCGAAGAGGAGCACGCCGACCATCTGAAGGCGATACTAGAAACGCTGAGGAGAGAGAAGTTGTACGCAAAATTTTCCAAATGCGAGTTCTGGATGGAAAGGGTACAATTTCTAGGGCATGTCATAGACAAAGAAGGGATCTCAGTGGATCCTGCGAAAGTGGAAGCCGTGAGTAACTGGGATCAACCGAGGATGCCAACGGAGGTGCGGAGTTTCTTAGGGTTAGCTGGGTACTATCGGCGATTTATCCAAGATTTTTCTAAGATAGCGACCCCGTTGACCAATATAACGAGGAAGACTGTGAAGTTTGTGTGGACGGAGAAGTGTGAGGAAATCTTTACGGAGTTGAAGAAGAGATTGAGCGAGGCACTTGTGTTATCCCTACCGGATGATACGGGAGGTTTTGTAGTGTACAGTGATGCGTCACACCGAGGTCTTGGTTGTGTTCTTATGCAACACGACAAAGTCATTGCATATGCGTCACGTCAATTGAAGGACTATGAAAAGCGATACCCTAACCATGACTTGGAGTTAGTCGCGGTAGTTTTTGCCCTGAAGATTTGGAGGCACTATCTTTATGGGGAGAGATGTGAGATATACACGGACCACAAAAGTCTGAAGTATATCTTCACACAGAAAGAGCTCAATATGCGACAAAGGAGGTGGTTGGAATTAATCAAAGATTATGACTGCGAAATTCTTTATCACCTGGGGAAGGCAAATGTGGTAGCAGATGCGTTGAGCAGAAAAGGAAGGGAGAACTTGTTCAAGATGATAACACAGGAGGAGCTAGTGAAGGAAATGACGCGACTAGAGATAGAAGTGAAAAGTCCGGGAATGGCAGCGAAATTGTAAGTGTTTATTCGTAATGGAAGCTCATTCGACATTACTAGATAAAGTAAAGGAGGCGCAGAGAAAGGATGAGGAATGTGAGAAGATAAAGGAAAGGGCAGCAGAAAATGATGGAGAGAAACGTTCAGATTAGATAAAGATGGTATCTTGCGATTTGAAGAACGTGTGTGGGTGCCAGCCGTGACCGAACTAAGGGAGGCAATCTTGCATGAGGCACATAACTCACCAAATTCTGTTCACCCAGGAAGCACAAAAATGTATAGGGATCTTTGTCAACATTTTTGGTGGCCAAATTTGAAGCGAGAGGTGGCAGAATGCGTCAGTAAGTGTCTTACCTGTCAATGAGTCAAGGTAGAGCATCAGAGACCGAGTGGACTACTCCAACCACTGAAGATACCAGAATGGAAATGGGAGCACATTACGATGGATTTCGTAGTGGGACTTCCAAGCACACAGAAGGGCTATGATGCAATTTGGGTTATTGTGGAAGGTTTCCGATTGACAAAGTCCGCCCACTTTCTACCGATAAGGATACGATTCAATTTAAATCAGTTAGCAAAGTTGTATATAAAGGAAGTTGTTTCAAGACATGGAGTGCCGGTGTCAATCGTTTCTGATCGAGATCCGCGCTTCACGTCAAATTTTTGGAACAGCTTACAGGAAAGAATGGGAACATAGCTGAGGCTAAGTACTGCTTATCATCCTCAAACTGACGGACAAAGCGAACGGACAATACAAACACTAGAAGACATGCTTAGAGCTTGTGTGATGGATTTCAAAGGGAATTGGGATGACCACTTACCGCTCGTAGAATTCGCTTATAATAATAGCTATCACGCAAGTATCGGTATGCCGCCGTACGAAGCTCTCTATGGAAGAAAGTGCAGAACACCATTATGTTGGGATGAAGTCGGAGAACGATGACTGTTGGGACCAGAACTAGTTCAGCAAATAGCAGATATTGTTGGGACAATAAGAGCTAGATTGGTAGCAGCCCAAGATCGGCAGAAGAAATACGCAGATTTGCACCGTCAAAGCCGAGAGTTTGAAAGTGGAAGTTTTGTGGTTTTGAAGGTATCTCCCTAGAAGGGGAAGATCCGATTCGGTAAGAAAGGGAAGCTGAGTCCGAGGTTCGTAGGACCGTTTGAAGTCTTGAGAAGGGTAGGCGAAGTGGCGTACGAGGTAGCTTTACCTCCCGAGCTGGAGCATATCCATAATGTGTTCCATGTCTCAGTGCTACGACCATACAAGCCTGATTACAAGCACGTTATATCCTATGAGCCCGTCCAGATCGAGAAGGATCTCACGTACGAGGAAATTCCTATTCAGATAACTGATAGGAAGGAACAAGTATTAAGGAATAAAGTCATACCTTCTGTGAAGGTAGTTTGGCGAAACCACGATGTCGAGGAGGCTACGTGGGAGTTAGAGGATAGAATGAAGAAGAATTATCCCCATCTTTTTGCTTAGTTGTAATTCTGGGGACAGAATTCTTATAAGGAGGGGAGGATGTAACGACCGCGAATTTTGCATGGCTTTGTAATATACGCTTATGATTATTATTTAATGAAGAATTTTTATTAATATTATTCTATGTGATGTGATTAAAGGTTATATAATAACCTAAATTATGTGTTTGCAATATTTTTAAGTGTTGTTATTTGGTGGGATTTATTAAAATGATTTCGGAGAAATACCGCTAAAATTTCGTTCACGGGGTACTATTCGCGTGGGCACTATTCGCCCCAAAAATGTCTTTTTTGTTTATTTTGAATTTTCTAATTTTTGTCATAGTGTTAATGTGATTGATTAATAATCCAAGTGTTGGATTTTATTTTTGCCAAATTGGGATTTAATTAGAAGCCCCAAATTGCTTAAGGGTGGCCCAAACCCATGATCCATGACCCGCGACCCGACCCATGATCCAACCCATGACCCATGAGGGAAATGGGTTAAACCATCAGCTGCAATTGAGTGAAGAAGAAGAACACGGGAAGAGAAGAATGAGAAGGGAAGGAGCAAGGAGAATAAGAACATTTTGGGTGAAGCAAATTCCTGCATTTGGCAAAGGAAAAGTGATGAAAAACAATTGGGGAGAAGGAGAGAGGAGTTACCCACACCTTGGAGGAGCCAATTCCATCTTCCCATACATGGGGAGCTGATCATGCTAAGCATGCTCAGCCATTCCTTCCTCCAACTGAGCTCAATTCATCCTCCTATAAGTACCAACCCTTGCTTGCCTTCCATTCCTTTGTTCATTGCTAAGTTAGAGCTGAAAATTGTGAGAGTTGTGGGTATTGAGCGTACGGGTGATTTGAGGAAGAAGGAGAAGTGTGGTAGCAGCTGTAATCAATCCCATTTTTATCCTATAAGTTGCTTCAAGAGGTTAGTGTTATGGAACCTAGCTTATTTCCATTGTTGTTTCAAGTTTTCAGTTTGATATTGGTTGCTTTGTGGGAGTATATGTTGCTGAAATTGCTTTGATTGGTTCATGAATATGTATGAATGTTGTTAACTCTTTAAAAGCCTTATTAATAATCAATGAAAGTGGAACAATGATTGATAATCAAAGCCTATGCATAAGGAGCAAGAATGGACTGTTGGACATATATGGACTGGTTTGGACAATTCTTATACTTTGATAAAAATTTAGTTTATGGTTGGTTGTATACTTGTTTGTGTATGGCCATTATGTGTTCTGAGGTTGTGGGTGATGATTTCATTTGGAAATCTGGACTAGAGCATAATTAAACTCTGCTCCAATATGAGTTTGTAAGCCATGCCCACCAACCATTTGATTTAATGCCTAAAAGAAGGATTTCTCTAAGAACATGAGAACTAGGTGTTGATTAATTGATGAATAGGTGAATGGTGTTCATAGTGTTGATTTCTGGTATTGTTATATTGTTTGTTAAATTCTAATTCTTATGTATAGTTGTAGTATACTGAGTTCCAAAGCCATAGGCTTTGAAATCACCTCATTTCGTTCACGGATGAGGGAGTTATGATGATTTGAATCCAAGCATGTCAAGAACACGAATCTTAGTTTTGGGACAAGGTGGTGGTTAGTTAATGTTTATGGTAGCCTCCCACTCTCTAGATCCTTCATTGGAAGCCTCATGAGGGTTATTGATAGTCAAGAAACAACAAAACCTAGCCTAGCACTCAGATTTTAGGCATGCAGGCACATAGAATTGCATTCAGCACGAATGGGCGCAACCTCCGTGATTTGCACGGAGGCCTCGCTAAGCTTCCTAGAGGTTGGCGCAGCCTCCGTGATTTTCACGGAGGCCTTGCCAAGCTGTTGGCGCAGCCTCCGTGATTCTCACGGAGGCCTCGCCGACTGCCTGATTCTGGAATTTCAGCATGAACCTCTGTTGGTAAAATGACTCTAACTTTCTCATACGAACTCCAAATTAGATGATTCAAGATGATCCGGAAAGCTAAGAAGTATACCTACAACTTTCATTATTTAGAACTATAATTTAATGTCTTGACCAATTTCTTAATTGGCCATTTTTAGGACAATTATGCATTAGGGAGCATACAAGAGGGCGTCGTACATGCACATATGCAACGTGTAATGTTTCCAACGCTAAAAGTTATTGTTTTAAGTTCTAAAACTTGTACATTATGGTGTATAATGACCCTTATCATGAATCGATGATGGACTAGACAAGTGTATGAGCATGCTAAACTTATGCAAATGAGGCGAATCGAGTGTGCGTTGTGCAAACGCCAAAACATCGTATCAAGTGTGTGTAACCTTATTTGATATTATGTTTCTAATTAGAATGAAACCTTATAGAGTAATGTAAACCAATATTTGACATCAATTATTTGGCTAATTGGTATGGGGATATGTACTTAAATGTGTAGGACTTTTGAAGGACTATTAACGTCGAGTTATTAGCAAGCGCTTAAGGCAAGTTCTTCTTTAACCCTTGTCTAACCCTTGTGTTGGGCAAGTTCTCTAACTTCATTCCTTCTATATATTGAATGCAAGTTTTCTACCTTACTCAATTTAAATTTGAGCAAGTGTTCTAACCCTTGCTAGTCCTCGTACTAGACAAGCTTATCAACTTCATTCGATTATATTCTTACGAATGTTATTTAATGTACAAAGTTCATACTTACGCAATACATATATGATTGTGTGAATTCCATACTTATGTGAATCTTTAATATTTGCACAAGTGTTCGAGATATGTTATTGACATAAACTGTTAAAGCTTTTAAGTTCAAATTATGCATGAACTGTTTACGAAGAGTGTCAATGCCATTTGATTCGGCTAGACTAATACCTATGATTTAGAAAGCGATCCAAACCAATTGCTTTGGTGCGGACTCTTTGCAGAGATGAACAACCCTCATAGTAGGGAAAATTATATTTTTAGTCGGGGAACCGACACGCGCGTAAGTATAACATTTGAGGCTTATGCATAACGCCGAGTATTTTAGGCTGATCACCTATTGTACCTGTATTTGTTGTTTAGGAGTTAATAGTGTAATACTGTTAATTCTAATAAAAGGTAAGTGCCATGGTGGCCACTCAGCGATTCCTGCAATTGAAACAATTTGAAATCCTTGAATTCATTTGATATTCATCCAGTCCATAATAACTCCTCAGTGATAGCAGAGAGTTGTACGAAAAATTGAGAATCCTTACTCTTGAACATGCATTATCTTTATTGTATTACTTGCTGGGCAAATTTGTTGCTCACCCTTGCTTTCTTTAAAAACTTTTCAGTGGTTACCCATAGAGGCGAGAGCTCGGGAAAGGACAAAGGCAAAGGCAAAGCTACGGATTAGCTTTGTCCTACTATGTTACGATTTATGCTATGTCTTAAGACTTGTTTAAAGACCATGTATTAAGTTATGTCCTGTATTCAGAATTATGTATTAGTCATTGTGTAATATATTATGTCAGGTATTTGTATTGGTATCGAGACTTGGGACGAGAGTATTTATGTTATTTCAATGTAAATATTTCTATTATTCTGCAATTAGTTGTTAATAGTATGTATATGAGTTGCACAGTGATGCACCGAATTCGAGGTTAAGGCAACCGGAATTTGGGGGCGTCACAATAACTGCTTGTAAAAGTATATTTTTACTAATATATACATAAAAATGAAAATTATAACCACTAGAGTATACCTCTTGTAGTTGCTAGCTTTACTTCCAATCGCGTAGCGCTTCGATGCTTCGAAAGTAATTTTTTTTATCTCACAATATCTCTTAGAGTATAAATATAGAGTGTTTTGCTCTTGAATTACTCTTGAACATGGTAAGGAATGAATGAACTTAGCTTGCTATTTATAGGAAAACATAGTTTTGCTAATTGCACGTTAGGGGCTCGGCTTATTACACTTTGCACCCTAGCATATTCTTAGAATATCTTCTAAGCTCCTTAATGAAAATATCTTCCAAGCTCGACAATGTAGCTTGTAATTGAACTTATCTTCTAAGCTCCTCTGTAGACACCCAAATTTTGCGCTTCGTATACTAACCGTGACAGGAGGGCAAAATCGTCAAATGAACCGGCCTGTGAGAGCGAGGGATGCACAAGTGCGAACACTCGACGCCACCGCAACGATTTGCAAATCAAAACCGACGTGACAGCAGGGCCGTTCGAAATGAGCATGCTCGAATGATGTGGCACGTCTCCCAGTGATTCTCGGACTGCAAAATACAAGCCTGTCGGCGAAAACCGACGTCACGACACGAGAAACAAGGTGCGGTTCGGAAAACGAGAAAATCAGCCCACCCAGCCGCGGATTGATCTGCGGCCAAACGATTAAAATAATGGTGGTGCGCACGGGACTCGAAACCAGGAAACCAGCTGAGTGCGATGGGGGGTGGGCCAGCCAGCCGCAGATTAATCTGCGGCCAGCCGCAGATCAATCTGCGGCTGCCCTAAACCAGCCTATTTCAGCTTAGTTTCGTTGCAGCATACAGGGGGTTGGAAGAATGTGAGGGAAGAAGAATTCTGCAGCAGCAAGAACACGGAAATAGAGAGAAAAAGGAGCAAATTTTGCAATCAAATAGGAAGAAAAGAGAGGAAAAAAAGAGAGGATTTATATTCTTTGATTTTGATTGTACCAAATATACTCCTTATCTTAGTCAAATACACAAGTTCACATCCATTTGAGATCATTTGCAAGGTGAAAATTCCCTTTGTTCTAGCAATTTATATCATATTGTTTGGTTAAATGAAATGTAGTTTTTCTTGTATATTGTTGTGGATCTATGGATTGAGGACTATTAGGGAGGGTTCCAATTGGAACGAAATTCTTCCTAATGGCCCGACGATATCCATTTGGTGAATTTTAGCTCGTTGTAATGATGTATTATGCATAGTTTATTTAGATTGTTATTTTTAGGATCTTGTGGGTGTGTAGCGATTTTGGATGTGAGCCTAGGAGCGCGACCCCGTGGTCCAAATCCGATGATGGACATCGTTTGATATATGTAATAAATTCGATGTACCTTTCATTGTAAATATGTAATCGTCGGGCCTTAAAACGACGCCAAGACGAGAATCGTGTTTAAGGCCCCAAAATAGTGAAACTTGTGATTGTAGGCGTTTGGGGTTATTTTGATGGCTTACATGCCCATGAATAACTCCGATGCGTATTTATGCTTGATTAGATTTATGACACGAAATTGATTTCAAAGCCAAATGATAAGATTTTCATAAAAATCAATCAAATTAGGTTGTTAGCATCACGAGGCTTAAAATGAGAAGTGCTAACGAATGTCGATTCCTATTTGACGAGAAAGCTAAAGAAAATCGTTTTCAGACATCACAAAAAAATTGTTTCATAAAATAAGTGACGTTTTATTAAACCGTTGTGCATAGGGTTAAAGAGATCCTAGAAATTGCCCATCATTTGAGTTACGAGGGCAACGTATAGATCTCGATTCCTATTTTGACGAAGGTATAAAACTCTTGTTTTGCCAAAACGACACCTAAAGAAAAAATCCCATGGCTTTTGACAATTAAAATCAAACCTCTCTCATAAAGAATCAAGCTTTCTCGAGTATGCTGAAAAGACATTCCGAAGCGTTTTCAAATTAAAGCACGACTTTCCCTAAAAATCCAAATGATTCTTTCATGCAAATTTACCACGACATTCACATAGGCACACACACACACGCGCACATACACACACACGTTCAAGAATTAAAGGATAGAAAAAGCATCAAGATTACGGTAACCGTGTTTCACGGAAGTCGGGGGGTGCCTAACACCTTCCCCTCGCTTAAGAAAGCCCCCGAACTTTATGAATCTCGATTCGCAGACCAATTAATTCGGAGTCACATATGAGCCAGCGATTTATAAAAAACAAAAACTCGGATGAGTTGGTACATCCATTTCAAATATACCAACTGGCGACTCTGGTTAATTGGCTCATCATAAAAACGATCTTTCAAAACCCCGTCGACATCATTGCCGACCTTTTCCCAAAATCACATAATAAAAAGGCTAAGATCGGAAAAGGACGAATATCGCGAAGGAGACGCGAAAACCCGGCGTCGACATCCTCAATGAAAATATCTTCCAAGCTCGACAATGTAGCTTGCAATTGAACTTATCTTCTAAACTCCTCAATGAAAATATCTTCCAAGCTCGACAATGCAGCTTGCAATTGAACTTATCTTCTAAGCTCTTCAATGAAAATGTCTTCCAAGCTTGACAATGCAGCTTGCAATTGAACTTATCTTCTAAGCTCCTCAATGAAAATATCTTCCAAGCTCGACAAGTACTTTGTCATTCCCAAGCATAACACAACAACTTGTCAAAAATAATTTGTCAGGATACTTCTTGGTGAAATCGTGGAAAGCATGCCAAATCATTTTGTCAATGTAAGCACGACTAAACAGCTTGAATTTTTTTTATTTGACCTAATTCATCGTTTACACTATAAAATCATAAAACACGTGGTTCGAAATATTATTTTGATCTTTATTAAGCACATATGTTACAAAATTCGAATCTAATTAGGGCTTAAGGTTTTAAACTTCTCGATACCTAGTTTTAGGTTATTCGTTCTAATTCTAAATGTATACAATCGTGTTTTTGAATCGTATTAGGTTTTCAAAGATTACCTGAACAGTCGTTCATAGGTATTTCTAGAGTTTTCATTCTTAACCCAGTTAAAACAATATTTATAATTTTGATAATATTTCGGGGTATTACATTCACCCCAATAAACTTCATAAATAAGACACGTTATTGCATAGAGTGCATTTTAACAAATAAGTAGACTTTCCTTTTATTTCTTCGATCGTTTATGCTAGTTCGCGTTCTGCATACGACCTCTTGAAGTGCAAACTTTACTTTCCTTTGATTATGCTAGGCTAATTAAGCATTTTAACGATTAAATCATTTAAGTTTTATTTCGGGTATTATAACCCCTTATAAATAAGACTCCTTTTACTATACATGAAATAATTTTAGCATTATAACTGCTTATAGAATGAATAATTTTCAACTATATTTAAAATAAATTGAGCATTATAACTACTTACAAAATGAATATATGTTTGAAATAAATCGGACATTATAACTGTTTATCAAATGAATACCCAGCTATGATATTTGAGATAATTTCAGCATTATAACTACTTATAAAATGAATATTCTTACTAAATACTTGAAAAAAAATCAGACATAGTGATCCTTTCTCCAGCCATTATCTCATTGAGCTCCAGTTATGGAAGTTGTATAGCTACTTCTTAGCTTTCCATAGCCTCTTTAAATGCCTTAATCCGAGTTCGGATGAAGAAGTTATGGCCATTTTTCCAACAGACGTCGAAACTGTCTCGCGGTACAGAGTTCCACCGCCGGGGCGAGAATTTCTAGTACTATTTCCCCGCCGGGGCGAGCTCCTCACCGGGGCGGGCCGCTGGGGCGAGAACCCCCTGGATGCACTTCGGATTTCGCGATTTTTGGCCAATTTTTGATATCTAAGCTAGGGTTTTGGACACCCATCTGATATAACCTCAAGGGGGCGGCTAGAAACATATACCCACTCATTCTAACACATACTAACACTTTTAACATCAATTCTAGAGAGAGGGAGGCTTCCATAAACATCAAATTAAGAGCAAAAGTGCTGCAATTCAAGGGAAAATCAGCAAAGTTCAAGGAGCAAGAAGAGCAAGGAGTATCAAATCTTGAGGGAAAGCTAGAGAACAAGAATCAACCCATCAAGCAACCATTGAATATCTTCCTAAGGGGTTTTATCATTCTATCTCTAGTATTCTCTTCTCAATTTCTAATTCTATCATGATGTATAGATCAAATTTGATGTTTATTGTAATTCCCATGAACTAGAACTAATTTTCTAAGATTTCAATAGAACCCAATACATAGTTTGAATTGAATGCTATCTCTTTGATGTTGGTTAATTATTTGTGATTGGATATCATAATTTGTGCTTTATATATTAATTACCTAGCTAGTAATTACCTTGGAAACTTATATGGAATTGAGAGAGGAAGTATAGGTTGAGACCTTGTTATGATATCATGTGAAAATTAGATATTCCTATGGGTAATTTATGAAATTAAGTGACGTGTGTTTTATTTATTACCCTCATGACTGGATAATTTGATTGTATTTAGGATAGACATATACCTAAATACCACATGTATCCATGGGAGAATCCATGCTTAATGATTTCTATTGCGAAAGTTGGTAATTGATGGAGTAGTTAACGAGGTTTTGTGACATACACCTTACTAATTGTTCTTGATATGAGAATCTTGCTAGTGTGTAGAATAGAGATATATTTATACACTGTAATGGAGAATACATATTTGACCATCGAAAGAGGCTTAGACATACTTGTGATTTCTCGGGTAACAATCCTTGTGATTTAACTAGTTGAAAAGAGAGAGTTAGGATATTCAAGTGAAGTGTTGGGGGAAATTGTGATCTTAGACTTGTTAATATTTGATTTCATTATCTTAAAGTTTTCTATAGTTCTTTGATTATTTGTTATCTTCATTAATGCAAAACAACAAAAACAATTATCGTTTGTTTAAATAAGATTGAGATGATAAAAGGTTAATACTTGGAAAAGACTAGTAACAATTCCTCGTGGGATCGATACTCTACTTACTCTTTATTACTTGTTGACCGCGTATACTTGCACGTAATTTTCGTTATATTAATCGGACGACAAGTTTTACGCGCAAGTATACGCGGTCAACAAGTAATAAAGAGTAAGTAGAGTATCGATCCCACGAGGAATTGTTACTAGTCTTTTCCAAGTATTAACCTTTTATCATCTCAATCTTATTTAAACAAACGATAATTGTTTTTGTTGTTTTGCATTAATGAAGATAACAAATAATCAAAGAACTATGGGAAGTTTTAAGATAATGAAATTAAATATTAACAAGTCTAAGATCACAATTTCTCCCAACACTTCACTTGAATATCCTAACTCTCTCTTTTCAACTAGTTAAATCTCAAGGATTGTTACCCGAGAAATCACAAGTATGTCTAAACCTCTCTCGATGGTCAAATACGTATTCTCCATTACGGTATATAGTTATATCTCTATTTTACACACTAGCAAGATTCTCATATCAAGAACAATTAGTAAGGTGTATGTCAGAAAACCTCATTAACTACTCCATCAATTACCAACTTTCGCAATAGAAATCATTAAGCATGGATTCTCCCATGGATACATATGGTATTTAGGTATATGTCTATCCTAAATACAATCAAATTATCCAGTCATGAGGGTAATAAATAAAACACACGTCACTTAATTTCATAAATTACCCATAGGAATATCTAATTTTCACATGATATCATAATAAGGTCTCAACCTATACTTCCTCTCTCAATTCCATATAAGTTTCCAAGGTAATTACTAGCTAGGTAATTAATATATAAAGCACAAATTATGATATCCAATCACAAATAATTAACCAACATCAAAGAGAGAGCATTCAATTCAAACTATGTATTGGGTTCCATTAAAATCTTAGAAAATTAGTTCTAGTTCATGAGAATTACAATAAACATCAAATTTGATCTATACATCATGATAGAATTAGAAATTGAGAAGAGAATACTAGAGATAAAATGATAAAACCCCTTAGGAAGATATTCAATGGTTGCTTGATGGGTTGATTCTTGTTCTCTAGCTTTCCCTCAAGATTTGATACTCCTTGCTCTTCTTGCTCCTTGAACTTTGCTGATTTTCCCTTGAATTGCAGCACTTTTGCTCTTATTTTGATGTTTATGGAAGCCCCCCTCTCTCTAGAATTGATGTTAGAAGTGTTAGTATGTGTTAGAATGAGTGGGTATGTGTTTCTAGCCGCCCCCTTGAGGTTATATCAGATGGGTGTCCAAAACCCTAGCTTAGATATCAAAAATTGGCCAAAAATCGCGAAATCCGAAGTGCATCCAGGGGGTTCTCGCCTCGGCGGCCCGCCCTGGTGAGGAGCTCGCCCCGGCGGGGAAATAGTACTAGAAATTCTCGCCCCGACGGTGGAACTCTGTACCGCGAGACAGTTTCGACGTCTGTTGGAAAAATGGCCATAACTTCTTCGTTCGAACTCGGATTAAGCCGTTTAAATAGGCTATGGAAAGCTAAGAAATAGCTATACAACTTCCATAACTGGAGCTCAACGAGATAATGGCCGGAGAAAGGATCAAATTGGCCTGGAAGCAGCTCCTACGTAAAATTCATGCAAAATCCGATGGTAAAATGACCATAACTCTCTCATACGAACTTCAAATTGGATGATTCCGGATGTTTTGAAAAGCTAAGACAAAGATCTACAACTTTCGTTCTTTGAGGTTTGAGAGATTCGGATTGCATCATGGGTTAAATTGAGAAACAAGCAGCAGGAATGCTAGATTCGAGCAAAAAACGTAACGATCCAAGGAGCCTTTATTTCAATTCCTACAAAAAAGTAAAAACACATAAAAGCACACAAAAATATATAAAAGTAATACAAAACTACATTACATAATAATAAGATGAAAACACATAAAACCAAACGAAATGACTTCGGATTTACAAATTATCAAGCTCAAAAGCACTTAATTTGTGTGTATAAAACACACTCATCACATAGTAGCTGCTTATAAAAGTATATTTTCAACTTTATAAGAGAAATAAATCGGACATTATAACTGCTTGTAAATAGGACTTTTATACTATATACATAAAATAATTTGGGCATTATAACTGCTTATAAAAGTATATTTTTACTAATATATACATAAAAATAAAAATTATAACCACTAGAGTATACCTCTTGTAGTTCTCACAATATCTCTTAGAGTATAAATATAGAGTGTTTTGCTCTTGAATTGCTTTTGAACATGGTATGGAATGAATGAACTTAGCTTGCTATTTATAGGAAAACATAGTTTCGCTAATTGCACATTAGGGGCTCGGCTTATTACACTTTGCACCCTAGCATATTCTTAGAATATCTTCTAAGCTCCTCAATGAAAATATCTTCCAAGCTCGACAATGTAGCTTGCAATTGAACTTATCTTCTAAGTTCCTCAATGAAAATATCTTCCAAGCTCGACAATGCAGCTTGCAATTGAACTTATCTTCTAAGGTACTCAATGAAAATATCTTCCAAGCTCGACAATGCAGCTTGCAATTGAACTTATCTTTTAAGCTCCTCAATGAAAATATCTTCCAAGCTCGACAATGCAACTTGCAATTAAACTTATCTTCTAAGTTCCTCAATGAAAATATCTTCCAAGCTCGACAATTCACTTTGTCATTCCCAAGCATGACACAACAACTTGTCAAAAATAATTTGTCGGGATACTTCTTGGTGAAATCGTGGAAAGCACGACAAATTATTTTGTCAATGTAAGCACGACTAAGCAGCTTGAATTTTTTTTATTTGACATAATTCATCGTTTACACTATAAAATCACAAAACACCTAGTTTGAAATATCATTTCGATCTTTATTAAGCATATATGTTACAAAATTCGAATATCATTAGGGCTTAAGGTTTTAAACTTATCGATACCTACTTTTAGGTTATATGTTCTAATTCTAAACGTATACAATCGTGTTTTCGAATCGTATTAGGTTTTCAAAGATTACCTGAACAGTCGTTCATTAGGTATTTCTAGAGTTTTCATTCTTAACCAAGTTAAAACAATATTTATAATTTTGATAATATTTTAGGGTATTACATTCACCCCAACTTATAAGAATTTCGTCCTCGAAATTAACTTTACAACTAACTTTAGTCATTCAAAATCATATTTATAAGTTCTATAAATATTCAGGATATTACATTCTCTCCTCCTTATAAGAATTACGTCCTCAAAATTACATTATAAGCATTTTTAACCTTCTTTTTACGAGTTTTTTTTATCTCTAATATTTTACGTAAGCTATATCCTAAGGTACTCTTACCCTAGAGCTATAATCTAATGCTCTGATACCAAATAATGTGACGCCCCGAAATCCACCTACTTGCTTGGTCGGACCTCGTGCTCACTTGTACATCCTTTACATAATGCTATAGAAATTTTAACTTCTAATAATCACAGTATAATGCGAAAAAGTGATAATATTTACAATATCATTTGTTCATTGTTACATCATTCCCAGGTTACTTGTTCTTATTACACATAAGTCCTAAAAGACTTAAAAATAAATCTCCATTTATCTATTCGAGACTTGCAGTATTAGCAACCAGACAGTTCCTAGGAACGAGGGGGCTTTCTGTTAAAACGACTGTAGACACCCAAATTTTGCGCTTCGTATACTAAGCCTGACAGGAGGGAAAAATCATCAATTAACCCAGCCCACGAGAACAAAAGGTGGACATAAGTACAAACACTCAAAGCCACCACAACGACTTGCGATCAAAACCGACACGATAACGAGCGGATATCAGGAATCGACTAATGGCCACTACGCTTACCTGCTCGCCGGTGATCTAGTGGGGGTCGGGGGGCAGCGCCCCTGGAAACCAAGCTCCAAATACAAATCCTGTGTCATGTCGCATCCATTCGAAACGAGCATCCCTTAATGAATCGAGGTGCGGTATGAAAATTGAGAAAATTAGCCCAGCCAGTCGCGGATCAATCTGCGGCTAATGATGGGACGTCTGACGACACGGCACTCGAGCGCGGCGTGGGGAACTGAGGATCGGCACGGGGGAACCGAGGCTAGCCGCAGATCAATCTGCAGCCAAGTCGCAGATCAATCTGCGGCTGCCTTTGGCAGCCTTTATCAATGCAGTTCTTCATTTTGGATACAGGGAGTTAAAAAGAAAAAAAGAAAAGAGGAAGAAACAGCAGCCATCAGCAGCGGGAGAAAAGAGAAAAGAGAGAAAAAGAGAGGATTTACACCCCTTTTGCTAGATTGTATCACATACACTTTCTACTCTATTTAATATACGAGTTTATACGAATCATGGTGTCATTTGCAAGGTGAAAAGCCCTTTTTTATAGCATTTTTGTTATATCATTTTGTTAAATTTTTTTGTCTTTCGGGCTATATTAAATGTAGTTTTCTTGTATATTATTGAGGATCCATGGATTAAGGACTATTAGTGAGGGTTCCAACGGAACGAAATTCTTCTTAATGGCCCAATGATATCCATTTGGTGATTTTTTTTAGCTCGTTATGGTAATGTATTATGCGTAGTGTATTTGAATTGCTATTTTACGATATTGTGGTGTGTTAGGCAATCCGGTGTTGTTTATTTTTGGTAGTATCCATTTTGTGGGTGTGTAGCAATTTTAGATGTGAGCCTAGGAACGCGACCCCGTAGTCCAAATCCGATGATGGACATTTTTGGGTGTATGTAGTAGGGTCGATGTACCCTTTTATTGTAAATATATAATTGTCGGATTTTAAAACGATATCAAGTTGAAAATCGGGTTTAAGGCCCCGTAATAGTGAAATATGTGATTGTGGGCGTTTGGGGTTATTTTGATGGCTCACATGCCCATGAATAGCCCCCGTGCATTTTAATGCTTGATTTGATTTACGACATAAAAACTGATTTCAAAGCTAAACGATGAAGATTTCCACAAAATCAATCAAATTAGGTTATTAGCACCACGAGGCTTAAAATTGGAAGTGCTAATGAATGTCGATTCCTATTTAAACGAGAAGGCTAAAGAAAAAATCGTTTTCAAACATCACAAAAATGGTTTTATAAAAATAAATAACGTTTTATTAAATCTTTGTGAATAGGGTTAAAGAGATCCTAGAAGTTGCTCGTCATTTTATTTACGAAAGCAACGTATAGGTCTCGATTCCTATTTTGACGAAGGTTTAAAAAAAAACTCTTGTTTTGCCAAAACAACACCTAATGAAAATCTCATAGCTTTTGACAATTAAAATCAAACCTTTCTCACAAAAAAGAAAAAGAAAAATAAAGCTTTCTCGTATAAGTCGAAAGACATTTTAAGGCATTCTCAAAATAAAACACGACTTTTCATAAAAAACCCAAATGGTATTTTTTCATGCAAAACTCACCACAACATTCACATAGGCACACACGCGGGCACACACACATTTTAAGAATTAAAGGATAGGAAAAGCATCAAGATTGCGGTAACCGTGTTTCACGCAAGTCGGGGGGTGCCTAACACCTTCCCCTCGCTTAAGCAAGCCCCCGAACTCTATGAATCTCGGTTTGCAGGCCAATTAATTCGGAGTCACATATGAGCTAGTGATTTACGAAAACGAAGCTCGAATGAGTTGGTACATCCATTTCAAATATACCAACTGGCGACTCTGGTCAATTGGCTCATCATAAAAAACGATCTTTCAAAACCCCGTCGACATTTGTGCCGATCTTTTCCAAAAAATCATCTAATAAAAAGGCTAAAATTGGAAAGGGTAATAATTAGCATAGAAGCGATTTTCCCGGCGTCGACAGCTGGCGACTCCGCTGAGGACATTAGAGGGCTTAAGCCACGTTCAAATCTTGATGCTGTCCTATCCTTTAAAAATTTATGAATGTGTACGTACGTGCGATATTTTGACCTGTTTTACTTGTTGTGTGAATGTGTGTTTTTGTCTAAATGAATGAATGATTGAATGGATTTGCTTTACTTTAAAGTAATCATTTGCATACGGTGAGGACAATGAATGTGAATGTATGTTGAGAATGTACCTCCTCCTGAGGCAAACCTGTCAGTTGCTTATTACTGGACTCGAAGGGGCTGCTCCCCGGAGATGGCTCAAGAAACGCACCACCCAGATCCGCTCTAATCGAAAGGATTCAGACGAGTAGATTGCGAAGATTTGGGGACCTTCATGCCGAAAAGCCGCGAGAGTAACCTTAGGGTAGGTCAGCCTCAGATTAACCCAACGCAGGGAAAGTCTCTTCATGCCCTTTTACGTTTACGCGTATAAATGTCGTAGTCCCATTCAATATTTTTATATATACCTCCCCATTTTGTCAAAAGAAAGTACTGACCTCTATGTTGTGCAGGGAATAGCTGGGAAAGCATAATAATTCGTGTCTAGCATTTATTATTGCAATGAGGGACTGTTAACATTTTGTTTTGCAGGGAAAGATTAAAAAACCCAAAAACACAAAAGTTATAGCTTTAGCATGCATCCACATCTTTCATTTCCCAAGACTAAACTTCAAACCGTTTTCCCCTGTAGGATTGCTCCTCAAACACGTTTGCGATCTAAGAAGGCCCAGGATTCTACATCTGAAATGGCTGATTTTCCACCTCCTAATCCTGGTTCCATATCTCGGGAGGAATTCAATGATTTTAAAAAACAGATTGGAAATGGCCACGATGATGAAAGAGCAGTTGCTACTGAGACAAGATCCGCCAAACAAGGATCCGCCTAATATGCCACCACCGTGGGGTAACCAGAATCCCCTTAAAGATGATACAATCCTTTCTAAGGATGATCAACCCCAGCCTAAGGGCGATCCAGTCATCCCCAAAGCCATTCTTACACCTAACAGGACAGTGATCACTATTCCAGAGGAGGGAGACACTGATGATCTTCGAAAGAAAATGAAGTAGATGGAGGAGACTATCCAGTCTTTGAAAGGCATAGGTTCCCTGGGCAGGGTAAATTATTCAGATCTGTGTGTCTTTCCAGGAACCAGGTATCCGGAGAAGTTCAAGATCCCCGAATTTGAGAAATATAATGGGAAGGGAGACCCTTATACACACCTGAAGATATACATTGGGGAACTTGGGTCTTATGCAGAGGACGAAGGACTGAGGATGCAGTTATTCCGAAAGAGCCTAACGGGAGAAGCAAGAACTTGGTATGCCCGCCTTGATAATGCTCGGATCCACAACTGGGAGGACTTGGCCCATACTTTCTTGACAAAATACAGCTTCCAGGCATAGATGGCCTCTGACAGATATCAGATGACAAAGGTCAAGAAGCAACCAAAAGAATCTTTTAGGGACTATGCACAGCAGTGGAGGGGTATGGCTGCACAGGTGAATCCCCTAATGAGCGAGGCGGAGATGGTAATGACCTTTGTGGATATTCAGGAGGCACCCTATTATGAGCGAGTGATAGCGGGGATTGGAAGACCTTTTGCCGAAATGATAAAACATGGAGAAATGGTTGACATGGGGTTAAAGTCTGGCAAGATCTGGGACTTCACAGCTCTAGAAACAGTTGCGGAGCAAATCCAGAGTGGAAACTATGGCAGTGCTTCCCGCAGGACCCAAAAGAGAAAGGAGGAAGATGTTTACCTCATCCTGCAGGGATCATCTAGGAAAGTGGAGAATAGCCCTCCAGTGCAAATACAGAGAATTGTGCCACCCCGACAACCTAATTTTGATAATCAAAGGACGGACGGACGAAGAAGATTTGAGACCACAAGAGATCGGGTATTCACCCCGCTTGGGGATCCTCTTGAACAGATTTTGGCAGTATTAATAGCACAGAGAAAGATAGTCGATTTGGCACCCCCAATTGACCCGAAGGGGAGAAGATTTGACCCGAGTAAGAAGTGTGCGTACCATTCGGGTTCCCCTAGTCATGATACTCAGGAATGCTGGACGCTGAAGCAAAAGATTCAGAACATGATCGATAGCGGGGAGATCGTGGTGGAACAGCCAGAGTCACCAAATTTTAAAGTCAATCCCTGCCTAAGCATGATGGGGAAGGGGTCAATGTGGTGGAAGCCAGCGAAGCCGGAAGACCACCAAGGCTGAATTATATAAAGAGAATCGACGAGATGATTGGCATGACAAGTGATTAGGAGAATATACGAGGGACACCGATTAGGTTGGCGGGTCTGAGCAGGGGTATCATAGAGGCGCCTATCAGGTTAACGGCTCCGAAACTTCTCACCGTTGCAGCAAGACCACAAATCCCCATTAGTAGTCTGAAAACAGTACCGTGGAATTACGTGGGAGTATCAGAGGAGGCGGCCAGTTGTGCTTCTGTAGCATCAAAGGGGAATCCTTTATATCTTCCAGGACGAGCCCTTGAGAGCAAAGGGAAAAAGAACGAAAAGATATCCGAGGAGAAAGCTGTGTAATTCTTAAGGAGGATGAATCATCCAGAAGCAAGGGGGGTCAAGGTATTGAGCGAGGAATCGACTCAGACATCGATCATGGATTTGGTATTATCATCCGACGATCACTGCAGAATTCTGGGCAAAGTCTTGGAAGAGGCACACATTCCCAAGGTGATTAGCAAAGAAGGTTTCAGCCATCTAGTGGACCATCTGTTAGAAAATAATATAATATCGTTCACAGATGATGATATCCCCAAGGAGGGAAGGGGGCATCGAAAACCGCTACATATTGCGGTAATCTCGTCAGGATATGTTATGAATGGGGTGCTAATTGATGGGGGATCAGCATTGAATATCTGTCCATTCAGTACATTGGGAAAAATGAACATCAATCCTAAGCGCTTACGGGCCAGTTATGTGGTGGTACGAGCCTTTGACGGATCCCGGAAGGATACGATGGGGGAGATAGAATTGCCTGTGGAGATAAGGCCTTGTACTTTTGATATTTCATTCCAAGTCCTGGATATCGTGGCAAGTTATAACATGTTATTGGGAGGGCCATGGATACACATGGCTGGGGCAGTTCCCTCTATGCTACACCAGCAAATTAAGTTTATCATCGACGGGAATCTGGTGACGATCTCTGTAGAGTGTAATGGCCCTTCTCCTTCCAGGAATGGCCTGCCGGTGATTAGTTTGGACGAATCGGTGGTACCTGCCAGTTTTCAGGCGCTGGAAATCAATACTCCCCACTACAGATGTCTGGGGGCTCCAGCCGTAAAACCTAAGGTCTCTCCTGAACTTACCTTTTTTGCTAGAGAAATGATGAAGATGAAGTTTTGACCTGGGCGAGGGTTGGGAAAGAACAGTCAAGGAATTACTGAGCCTATTCAAGTGCCCAATCAGATAGGCAAGGCAGGGTTGGGGTATTATGGAGGCGTAGAACAGAAACACTCTCAAGGGGGGACCCCAACTCGACTGGCCGAAAGTCTGATGCCGAAAGTTAACAATGAACAAGGTACTGGCAAGCCTATGTCTGAGACAGGAGGTGAAAATTTAACCCCCACGAATGATGAGTCGGCCAAAAAGGAGAGTTTCCTACAGGAGGTCATGCAACAGTTCGAAACCAAGTGTTATATCTTTGGACAGTCAGTAAGCAGCGGAAAAGGGAAGGATGTTGCCATACCGTCAGGAGCCCAACAGAGTGTGCCTGTCATCAATTGGGCGGGGCTGACTGTTGCTGAAGAGGTTATGAAGAAGGACCAATGTGATGTGGCTGTAGTCATCGAGGAAGTTTCCGATGCAAAGCCGCCTTTCATCTGTCGCATTCCGGCCGATCTGACCACCGACAACTGGACAATGGAGCCAGTAGTATCCAAACAAGGGTAAAATATAACGTCAAGATGGTAGACCCCGGATGGTGGGGGATGAATAGATACCAGTTTTTGACCCTTATTTTGAATTTTGCATGGTTATGTTACTTTGTCATGTTATTTTAAAGATGATCTTTGTGGGAAAATGACTTATATATATGACAAATATTTTTGTTTCATGTCAAGTGTACCAATTTGAGTATTTCTTGCCTAACAAACGATGTTTCAAATTTGAAAGATGACTATGATTTTAATATTGAGCTGGATTTCGATTTAATGGGCATTGAGCAGGATGAGACAGATAATGATGACACGCCTGACGAGATCAAAGGATGGGTCGAAGACAAACCCAAACCCAACTTAGACCAAACCATCACCATAAATATCGGAACCCCTGACAAACCCAAAGAGCTCAAGATAGGGATAGACCTGACCCCTAGGCAGAAAACAGAAATAACCAAGTTGCTAAGCCAGTATGAGGATGTTTTTGCCTGATCTCATGAGGACATGATCGGATTGTCCACCGACATTGTGGTACACCGGTTGCCCATCAAGGAGGGTTTCAAGCCTGTCAAGCAGAAACTAATAAAGCTAAAACCGGAGTGGAGCTTGAAGGTGAAGGAAGAAATCGTCAAATAGTTCAAGGCTAGAATCATTATGGTGTCCACTTACCCGGAATGGCTGTCCAATATAGTCCTAGTGGCTAAGCCTGGAGGGAAGGTGAGGGTATGTGTCGACTATAGAGATTTGAACAAGGCCAGTCTCAAGGACAACTTCCCAGTGCCTTTTATACACATCTTGGTGGATAACACAGCCCAATACGAGATGTACTCTTTTGTTGATTGCTTTGCGGGGTATCATCAGATAATGGTGCCGGAGGAAGACCAGGAAAAGACCGCTTTCATCACCCCTTGGGGCACTTTCTGCTACAGACGATTGGCCTTCGGTCTCACAAATGCGGGGGCTACTTATCAGAGAGCCATGATGGCCCTATTCCACGACATGATGCACAAGGAGATAGAGATCTACGTGGATGACATTATCATAAAATCGAAGGTAGAATCTGATCATATAACCCATCTCAAAAAGCTATTCGATCGGCTTAAAAAATATAATTTGAAGCTCAATCCGGCAAAGTGTGCTTTCGGAGTGCAGTCGGGCAAGCTCTTGGGATTCCTGGTTAGTAATCGGGGCATTGAGTTGGATCCGACGAAGATTAAGGCCATTGTGGATATGCCGGCACCTCGCACAGAAAAGGAGATGAGAGGATTTCTTGGAAGAATAAACTTCATATCCCACTTGATAACTACATGCGAGTCGATTTTTAAACTGTTAAGGAAAGATGTCTCCCAAGAGTGGAATAAGTAATGCCAGAAAGCCTTTCAGACCATTAAGAAGCAGCTGACAGAAGTACCGGTGCTGGTACCCCCGAAGGATGGGATCCCTCTGTTTACGTATATATCGGTCAATGTCATTGCGATGGGATGTATGCTGGGACAGAAGAATGAATCAGGCAAAGAGCAGGCCATCTATTACCTCAGCAAGAGATTTAGCCGATGTGAACAGAATTACACCCCCATCGGAAGGACCTGTTGTGCTTTGGCGTGGGCTGTAGTGAGATTACAACACTATCTCCATGGGCACACTACGTACCTGATATCGAGAATGGATCCCCTGAAGTATATCTTCGAAAGGCCCATGCTGAACTGTCAATTGTCAAGGTGGCAGTTAATCTTACAGCAGTTCGACATCGTATACATAACTCAGAAAGCCATGAAAGGGCAGGGAATTGCAGATCAGTTGTCAGAAATGCCAGCAGGGGGGATGGAGCCTTTAGAAACTCCTTTGCCGGGCGAAGATGTATTCTGGGTCTTACACACGAGATGTGATGACGAGGGGCAGTTCTGGAAGTTGTATTTTGATGGTGCCGTGAATGCTGAAGGGGTAGGAGCCGGAGCAGTCCTGGTCTCTATCACCGGAGAGCAATACCCCGTGGCCACTAAATTGCAGTTCAATAATTCGAATAACACAACTGAGTATGAGGGATGTATATTGGGACTCCGTTTTTCCCGCGATATGGGAGTAATGTGACTAGCGGTGTTCGGGGATTCAGAGCTGGTAATCAGATAGACGATCGGGGTGTATAGCACTAAGGAGCTCCGGTTACTTCCATACCACTGATGTGTTATCCAATTGATGCGAGAGTTTGAAGATATCACTTTCCGATATATCCCCCGGGGACGGAATGATTTTGCCGATGCATTGGCAACTCTGGCTTCCTCAATCCACACAATCAAAAGCAAGGACGTTCCACAGATTAAAATAGCGGTACAGAATGCCCCGACATATGAGGAGCATGTGGCAGTATTGTCGGAGGAGGTTGTTTTGCCAAAGTAGCCTTGGTATCACAACATAAGGGAGTATCTGAGGGATAGATCCATTCTCGACCAAGCAAGCCAAGCTGAGAGGTTGAGAATCCAAAAGATGGCAATGAAGTTTTATCTGAGCGGGGATTCACTGTACAATAGGGATGCCGGTTTGGGATTGTTGCGATGTGTAAAAGAAACGCAGGCCCAAAAGATTATGGACGAAATACATGGTGGAGTGTGTGGGCCACACATGAGTGGACCGATGCTGGCCAAAAAGATCTTGAGAACGGGGCATTACTGGTTAACACTGAAAGCCGACTGCGATGATCATGTCAAATGATGTTACCAATGCCAGGCGCACGACAATGTAATCCATGCACCTCCCAATGAACTGCATTGTATGACCTCACCTTGGCCATTCTCAATGTGGGGTATGGATGTAATCGGACCAGTAGAGCCCAAAGCAAGCAACGGACACCGATTTATCTTCGTCATGATCGATTACTTCACTAAATGGGTAGAAGCAGCTTCTTTCCCCAAAGTAACTCAGGAGATCATCATCCGTTTCATCAGGAATAATGTCATTTGCCGATACGGGCAACCTGAGGTCTTAGTCTCCGACAATGCTAAGAATTTAAACAATGCCCTCATGAAAGAATTATGTGACCAGTTTAAGATCAAACACCTCAATTCTGTCATTTACCGTCCTAAGATGAATGGGGCAGTGGAGGCTGCAAATAAGAATATCAAGAAGATCATGGCGAGAATGTCTGCTAATCATCGGGGATGGCCGGATCTGCTACCCCTCACCCTGCTGGCGTACAGAACGTCAGTGCGTACTTCTACAGGGGCAACCCCTTACGCTTTGGTATACGGAATGGAGGTTGTTCTGCCAGTTGAGGTTGAGATGGCGTCCCTCAAAATCTTGATTGATGCTCAGATAAGCGAGGAGGATTGGATGCAAAGTCGATACGACCAATTGGCCCTAATTGATGAAAGGAGGGTGGCTGCTGTTTTGCACGGTCAGTTATATCAGCAAAGAATCTTTCGATCGTACAACAAAAAGGTAAGACCTCGGAAGTTCAAGGAAAATGACCTAGTGCTAAAGAGAGTCATGCCTTGTCAGGACGAAGCCAAAGGGAAGTTTGCCCCGAGCTGGGAAGGACCTTTTGTGATTAAGAAAGTGCTGTCCGGAGGAGCCCTCATATTGCAAGAGATGAACGGTGAGGTGTTTCCACAGCCCATAAATTCTGACTCGGTGAAGCGGTTCTACGCCTAAAAAAAAAATAAAAAAAATCATCATTTTCTCCTCTTTCTTGAAAGAACGAACTACGTAGGACCTGATCTCCCGACTTGTGGGAGTACGTAGGCAGCCATCGTGGCACGGTCCATTTCTTTACAAAATAATACTTTCTCTAAACAAAATAGATTCCCAACAGCCAGAAAAAACCTTCCTGTACCCTCGAAACCTTCCCGAAACCAGCCACCTAATCATCTTCATCTCAAATAACATAACCCTAACCCAACCAAATAGTTAGCCAAAATCTAAGACTCAGTCCGATGAAATCAGCAAGGTGTGCGGCAATATCTGTCAAATCTCCATCAAGACTTGAGAAAAGAAAGAAGGCGAAATATCAAAATCAGAGTTAGCTGGATAAAATGAGGATCCAATGAAAGGCAACGATGCGACAAAAAAGGGAAAATGACTAAATTTAAATGCCTGTCTATATATATAAGTCATTTTGTTACAAGATTTCTCTTTCGATAACCGATGAAACTGACATAGTCTATGCAGGAAATAAAATGACCTACAAATCTGAAACTAACTGAAGCAGGATGGATAAGGTGGTGGATAGATCTGAAGCATCGACATCCCCTGCAATCTGCTGCCCCATCATGTCGATGCGATCCAATAAAGCAGTGGCTCGGCTAACAGTCTCAGAGTGAACATCTATAACGGCCCTAGTCTGCAATACAATGGCGTCTCTATCAGTGAGGGCAGCGTTTCTGGCCAGAATAGCAACATCTCTCTCAGCCTCAGTAGTAATCAAGGCCAGTCGGATCCGACTATCCTCAGTAACCCAACTAGGGGCAGAATTAGCTGAGATGGAATAAGGAATATGAGCGGGAGTGGAGAAGCCTTCAAAATCATAGCTGGACAGCATCTTTGTAGACTCAGGAGGAATAAATACCTCTGGGGTGGTATCATCTGTGAAAATCACTCGAGAGTCATCAAATACTCCAGTTTGACTCAAACCAACCGTATCAGGGTCTCCGTGCAACCATTGCACATAGGCAGATATCTGAATGGGGAAACTCTCACTATACTCGGCAAAGATCCTGCGAAACCAAAGATCACATACCCGCAGTAGATCTCTCTCTGTCTGGGGTGATATGAGGAATCGGTAGTCGGCTGCACCTATGAAAGGGTGAAAATCCTGTATCTGATCAAACTGCCCCATAACCTCCAAGGGATGATAAGTCGTCACGCCCCTCAAGCCAGAAATAGGGATGAAATCCAAGGTGGGCGCACGAGTCGAGAAGCTCATGAAGGAGCAATAACCCGAATCGATCAAGAGATGAAAGGGCTCCTCAATAGCCGATAAGAATTCTATCCAGGAAGCCGCATCAATACAGCTCATGGGACGGAACGAAAATTGCATGGCTATGTCGCGGCTGAAGCAAAACCTATGGCGACGGAAATGATCGATGGGGCTGAGATGGCTCATAAACCATACATACAACAAAACAGAGCTCCCTCTGAATACTCTGCCTCGGAAAGACTGACAATATGAGGCTGACATGTAGGTGTCTGCTAGTGTCATGGGAATAATGGTGTGATCCTCCTGAAGGGCTCTAGTGGCCGCAATAACTCGCATATCTAACAGATCGGATCCGGCTGGCAGATACAAAACTGAGATAACACAAGCCATCAAAACATCTACTCTCAAAGCGCCCCAACGCTCCTCAGATAGGGAAAAATCACCAGAGAATAGATGAAAACTGTCGGGTGAGCCGAATCGGTCAATCAGGAAATGAAGGGGAACTAGATGGTCTGATGTGATCACCGATAACAAAACTATCCTCCACAACCCAGTAAAAGTCAAGAACTGACGGCGCATGGGACCAGCTGTGACCCTGGCACAAGGACCATCCAAAGACAAGCCGGTAAAGCGGGCATACTCCTCGAGAGTAGGGGTCAGCTCCACTGACCCTAATCTGAATACCTGACGGGCAGGGGCCCAATAGCTCAGAATACCCTCCGCAAAGCCCGCCGGCACCTGAAAGGATAATAAGGACCAGGAATGTCCCAGAAGACCATCTGCAATAACCCTGTCGCCCGGCGACAAACTGTCCAACCAGCGGAAAAGCCTGCCAACCAACCTTGTGGGAGGACCGAGATCTAAACATACCACGGCGTCTGGTGACGACATCTGTGAAAAATAGTATCAAAAAGACTGTGCAGGGGTCATTCTCTATCCATGAATAAAAAGCATGCATCACACAGTTAATAATAGAGCAATTGATTAATTTTTCAAACCCATTTGACTTGTTATGTGAAAATAAAATACGAGATTTCGACCCATCGAATGCGGAACACGACGAATCAATTATCGGGGCAGGACCCGGCAGGAACGACGTGATTTACAAAATGATCACCCGGAAATGAGACCCGTTGCCGATGAGACGATCAACCGGAAACGAGACCCGGTGCAGACGAGTCAACCAATCAAAGACGGGAACCGATACAGACGAATCGATCAACCAGAAACGAGACCCGGTGCCGACGAGACGATCAACCAGAAACGAGACCCGGTGCAGACGAGTCGACCAATCAGAGACGTGAACCAATAAAGACGAATCGATCAACCGGAAACGAGACCTGGTGCCGACGAGACGATCAACCGGAAACGAGATGTTGGTATATTTGTATGTATAACAAATAAAACTCATACACGCAAGTGCACGCGATCCACAAGTAATATAAAGTAAGTAAAGTATCGATCCCACGAGGAAATGAATTGCATTTATGACTACAAACAAACACCGATTTTGTAATTAGTTTGGTCTCTTTTAAACAAGCGGTTTTTAGTGATGAAATAGTCTAATAATTACTAATGAAACAATTAAAACAAATTTAGCAGTACAAATTACAGATTTTATATGCTTGGGATTATAATTTCACTTAATGCCGATTTAGATTTCCATGCTTCCTATTGTTGCTAGTTGGTTATTATAGAATGTTGGTCGAAAACACGAAAGTAAAATATGGCCATCTTTCGATGCACCATACCCATATCACACTAAATCCACAATTGATAGAATGAATGTGAACACCCTAGATGACTAACACACTATATTTCTATGTGAATTACAATCAAACGGGTTTAAGAACAAGTTTTCAAATGACCACACATGGTGCTTCGGTATATCTCTATCCTAAGCACGAAACATAATTTCACGAGGAATGTAATAATTATGAACATATGCTAGCATAATGAGATCTTAATTTATACTTCCTTTCTCAATTCCATATAAATTATCACAGTAATTGGTGATCAAGTAATTAAACATGTAGTATAGATTATGCTAGACATTCATTTCACAACCAACTAGTAAAAATAAGGAAGCACTTCAATTCTTAATCAAGCAAAAGATCCATTATAATCCCAAGAATTAGATTTAGTTCATAATAACAATAATAGAGTTCATCATGCACAATTGGTTCATCATCATAATTACAGAATAGGAAAATTAATCAAAAATAGAAAATATTCAAGCTCCCTGTTCCGTTCTGCAACTCCTGATGATTTTCCAAGTTGTGTAGATAGTTGATTTCTTGCTCCTAATCTCCAATTCAGCATCCATATAGCTCCATTCTTCAGTTCCCAAATGCCAATTCTGCTCAGCTAATGATTTCCAAGTTTTTAAAGCCAGAATGCAGTAACCAATCTATTTTCGTGTAGGAGCAGAGCTGGTAAAATTGAATTCTCAATTGGCTAATAATACAAGCAAAAATTGTCTTCTTTTGACTTACTATGATTCCCACTAATAAAAGCTAAACCCACTGATCCCTCAAAATCTGGCATTGCATGATATCTGGATAATGCTGCTTCGCTGGATGAAACGTGCTGTATGGGCGGCTGGCGACGGGCGCAGCTGCGCCGCCCTCCTTTGCAATAGGGGCGCAGCTGCGCAGGAGAGGCACGACAGGAACAGGAGGGGCGTAGCTGCGCTGGCGCCCTTTGTAAAAGGGGCGCAGCTGCGCCGAGGGCCAGTTTGCTACAGAGCTGCTATTGTATAATTTCTTTATGACCTGCACAAGCAACAAACAACCAAATAGCACCCATCCACAAATGCTCAACAACCCGAGCCAAAATTACCAAAAACAATGCAAAAGCCGTATAATGAGGCTAGTGAATCAAAAACCGAATGAGATGGGGAAATGCATGAATTTACACTAGATAGCTATTAGAAAAGCATCAAATGAAACCAAATAGTATCCAATAAGTAGGTATGAAACCTACTTATCAAATACCCCCAAACTTAAATTGTTGCTTGTCCTCAAGCTAATACAACGAAATGAATGCAAACATGAATGCAAATATGAATGCAATAAAATAAGAATGCATCATGACCCTCATCAATTAGCAAGCAATCCACAAGATTTGCCTCAGAAGATTCTAGCGACACATCAAAACTTGGTCCGTGTACCGTGATACCCGTGCAACTCAAATTCCGTGGTGAATGATAAAGTGTGTGTGTGTGCAGCAATCACCAAACTATGGTAATCCCAATCGATTCTCATAATATGTTTCTTAGGGAAAATTTATATAATCGAACCTCTAAAAGACATTTGGGGTAAATATAGTTAAAACCACGCTATGTTCAGAATGTGGGGATCGACTTAGACATTATTCGGATCATGACGCTTGGTCGTGCCATGCCTAGTTCCCATAGGCTATTCAATGATACCCATGTAACGAGCTTTCGGCCAACGACGACTCCCCACCCAAGTGGTCTTAGGGCGCTAGGTGTAGAGACATCCCCTAGGGTGTACTTTCTCGAATATCAAAGGCCACAAAACTAAGCTGACCAAGTCTTTATTAACAACCATTTTTTTTATATCAACGAATGCGTTTTACGCTCCATTTCGTTGCATAAATACTCTACTAAGTACCCCCCCAAACTTGAACACGTGTGATTTCAACTAATATTTTCCACAATTGCCACAATCATTAAAAACACAACTAATTCTCTCCAGAACTCAATTATGCGAATCTTTGGGCTACAAAGTTAGAAAACTACTGAGAATGTGCAAACCGGTTTTATCACAGCAAACGCAAGATAAGAGTTGCAATGTATCATGGTATCCGACCCAAAGTCTTAACAGTTAGCAAAATCAAAAAGTTTTCATCATAGGTATGTGGGGATGCATACTAATCAAAATAGGAGGATCATGCAACTAAACTACATGATGTGATATGATATGCATGAGAAATTCACCATTATTATTATTATTTTTTTTTTACGAAAATAAGGAAACAAATACCTAAAATGACAATAAATAACAAGAAAGCAAATAACTAACAATAAAAACAGATAATTTAAAGCATCATAAAATAACAAGGCAAGCCTAATACCCCCAAACTTAAAATATGCAATGTCCTCATTGGAGGTAATAGGGTAAAGAGTACTCCCGTAAGAAGCGTCCTCGGCGCCGCTAGGCGGCGTGTTGGGCGGAGGATAAGGGATGCCGGAGCCGAACGTGGGAAACTCAATGTGGACCCCCTGCTGACTGAACGCCTCCGATAGTGCACCAGTGAAGGAGACGCTGTAATCCCTGAAGCTCGTGTGCAACGCATCCATGCGGCGCTGCAGGCGGCGCATGTCGCGCTCATGTCCACTGATGCCCCTCTGCTGCACTAGTGGGGCAGGCATGCCCTCCTCACTGGCCTCCTCCACCTCATCAGCCACAATAAAACCCAACCCATTAGGCCGAGACTCTCCACCGCGCCAAACATTATACTTTCGGATCGTGGCGCTATCGATGTATCGCATAGGTAGCTGGAGAGCCTCCTCGCCCCATTCCACGTTTGCCGCTAGGCATAGGCGTGTGATGATCGAGGCGTGTGGAATGGCACCGGAAGTGACAGCCCGCATGAAACGAAGCATGGACTGGTTGATGATATATCCCACGTCGATGCTAAGCCTCCTATCCTGCAGAATACGGTGCAAGAGTATGGCGCGGTCCCGTGTCACGTCCTGATGATGGGTGGTCGGCAAGATACTCGCGCAAATGAAGGCGTACCACGCCTTGGCAAATCTATTCAGCGCGGTCTGAGGGAAGTGAACCTTCAAGGTGGTGCCTGGCTGAGTCTTCCACTGCGTGCTCGGCTGGCACATCTCATGTAACAATGCATCAAGGTCAGTTTCGTAGCGCTCATGTACCACCCAGTCGGTAGCCTCATCAGTAGCAGATGGTAGGCGAAAAAGTTCATTGATTGCCTGCGCCGAATAGGATACCTGCTTGCCCCGCACGAAGGAAATCCCATTTTGTGTTTCCCGGGCGTTGGCATAGAACTCTCGAACAATGGCTATCGGGGCTGACTTCGGTGTCTCAATGAATAGCAACCAACCCAAACGCCGGATTTGGTCAAGAATACGCCCATCTTGTGCTTTGGGCTTCAAACCCCTCTCTGGTATGAAGGATTTGACGCTAAGCACCTCCCAGTAGTAATGCTGTGCAGATAGATTGACAAATTTGGTGGCATCCAGAGTATTGATGCCACCACCAGTAGATTCGGATCCGCTGCTACTAGAAGAAGAAGGTTGGGGAGTGCGTGCGCGCTTCGGCAAGGTGGTATGTGTTTGGGGTTTGAAGGTAGAGTGTAGGTAGTTAGGGTTTTGAGAGAGTGGGTAGGGATGAGAGGAGAGGGTTTTGTGTTGCTGCTAGAGAGTCAGTTAGGGTTTGATGATTGTGACTGATGGGGACTGACTATTTATAAAAAAAAAAAAAAATATTCCGCGATCGGCGCAGCTGCGCCGCAGTTGTACTGGGAAGGGGGCGCAGCTGCGCTGGGCTTCAGGTTTGGCTCAGGCGGACACCGGCGCAGCTGCGCGGATAATGGACTGAAGAGCAGGCGCAGCTGCGCAGTTGCTCAGATGTTGCAGATGAGGGTGGCACGGCGCAGCTGCGCTGATATTGAACTGAAGAATGGGCGCAGCTGCGCTGGAGCTCAGGAATCCTGGAAAAACTTTTTCTTTCTCTGAACAACGGCAAGTGTTTGCAATGGAACAATGCACCCCCAAACTCAAAGTGTGATCAAGTCAAACACTTGAGGGCAAGATTAGACACCTGAAATAAAAACAAACACGTATGTTCAAATGAAATCACACAAACTAAACAAAAATCACACAATAATAGAAGTAATAAAAGTAATCTCGGGTTGCCTCCCGAGGAGCGCTTTGTTTTAAAGTCGGTTAGCTCGACTCTCATTGATGCTCAATCCATGGCCAGGTCAACTGAGGACTTTTGGCGATCAAATTCGCCTCCCCAATAGTGCTTCAATCTTTGGCCATTAACCTTGAAGGGTTGCTCGCTGTCCATTCCAACAATCTCGATGGCACCATGTGGGAATACAGCAGTGATGGTAAAGGGACCCGACCATCGGGATTTGAGCTTTCCCGGGAATAACTTGAGCCTGGAGTTGAATAGTAAGACCGCTTGGCCAGGTTCAAATTTTCTCTCGATGATTTTTTGGTCGTGCCATCTCTTTACCTTCTCTTTGTAGAGTTTCGAATTCTCATAGGCTTGCAATCGGAACTCATCGAGTTCATTTAGCTGTAGGAGTCTCCTTTCTCCTGTTGCAGATGGGTCAAAATTCAACTTTTTAATGGCCCAGTAAGCTTTGTGCTCTAATTCAACCGGTAGATGACAAGCCTTGCCATAAACCATGTGATAAGGGGACATGCCGAGAGGTGTCTTGTATGCAGTTCTATAGGCCTACAAGGCTTCATCTAGCTTTAGAGACCAATCTTTTCTGGAAGGATTAACAATCTTTTCCAGAATTCTTTTTACCTCTCGGTTGGAGACTTCGGCTTGACCATTGGTCTGTGGATGGTAGGCAGTGGCAATCCTGTGTCTTACTCCATATTTGGCCAAGAGAGCTGTGATCTGTTTGTTGTAAAAATGGCTCCCCTCATCACTAATGATCGCCCGAGGAGTGCCAAATCTAGTAAAAATGTTTTTTTGTAGGAACCTCAAAACCACCTTAGCATCATTGGTTGGTAACGCCGAAGCTTCCACCCATTTGGACACGTAATCAACCGCTAGAAGGATATAAAGATTGTTGCAGGATGATGGAAATGGTCCCATGAAGTCTATGCCCCAAACGTCAAAGATCTCCACCACCAAGATCACATTTAGTGGCATCTCATTACGGTTGGAGATGTTGCCCATCCGTTGGCATCGATCACAATTCTTTATGAAGTGGTGGGCATCTTTGAACAAGGTGGGCCAATAAAATCCGGCCTGGAGTACCTTTGCTGCTGTTCTCTGCGTTCCATAATGGCCACCATACAGAGAAGAATGACATGCATGTAATATACTGGTACTCTCGACATCGGGGATGCATCTTCGGATCACAAGATCTGTGCATTGTTTGAACAAGTAAGGCTCATCCCACATGTATCTCTTTGTATCATGCAAAAATTTCTTCCTCTGTTGAGAAGTTAGATCCGGTGGTAGCACATGACTCACAAGATAGTTGACAATATCAGCGAACCAAGGGATTTCAGATGTGACTGCAAATAGCTGCTCATCAGGGAAACAATCGTTTATCTCAACCTTCTCTTTGCTCTCTAAATCCGGATTGTCCAATCTGGAAAAATGATCGGCTACCAGATTTTCTGTACCTTTCTTATCCTTAATTTCCAAGTCAAACTCTTGGAGCAAAAGGATCCATCTGATTAATCTAGGCTTGGCATCTTTCTTTGAGATCAAATACCGAATTGCTGCATGATCAGTGTACACCACTACCTTTGTTCCAATGAGATAGGATCGGAACTTGTCGAATGCATAGACAACCGCGAGTAGTTCCTTCTCGGTGGTGGTGTAGTTCATTTGGGCCTCTGAAAGTGTTTTGCTGGCATAGTAGACTGCATGTAGAACCTTGTCTCTGCGCTGTCCCAATACCACGCCCACAGCGTAGTCACTAGCATCACACATAAGCTCAAATGGAAGAGACCAATCTGGTGCCACTATCACAGGTGTTGTTGTCAATTTCTAGTTCAACAACTCAAATGCTGCTAAGCAATTTTCATCGAATAGAAACGGAACGTCTTTTTCCAATAGATTACACAGAGGTTTTGTGATTTTGGAGAAGTCTTTGATAAATCTCCGATAGAATCCAGCATGGCCCAAAAAACTTCGAACTCCCTTTATAGAAGTTGGTGGAGGCAATTTCTCGATAGTTTCCAACTTTGCTTTGTCCACCTCCAAACCTTTGGCTGAGACTTTGTGACCCAAAATTATTCCTTCATGAACCATGAAGTGACATTTCTCCCAATTAAGCACAAGATTTGTTTCCACGCATCTCTTCAATACCATGACTAAATTCTCAAGACAGCTGTCGAAGGAACTTCCAAACACTGAGAAGTCATCCATGAAGACCTCCATGTTGATTTCCACCATGTCAGAAAATATTGCCATCATGCATCGCTGGAATGTGGCAGGAGCATTACATAACCCAAAAGACATTCGCCTGAAAGCAAAAGTTCCATAAGGGTAAGTAAAAGTAGTTTTTTCTTGATCCTCAGGAGCGATGGCAATTTGATTATATCCAGAGTATCCGTCAAGCAAACAATAGTACTCATGCCCTGCAAGTCGGTCCAACATTTGATCAATGAATGGGAGTGGGAAGTGATCTTTCCTTGTGGCTTTGTTGAGCTTTCGATAATCCATGCAAACTCTCCACCCCGTGACTGTTCGAGTTGGTATTAGCTCGTTGTTCTCATTTTTTACCACAGTTATTCCTCCCTTCTTTGGTACACATTGCACTGGGCTCACCCATGGACTGTTAGAAATGGGATAAATGATTCCGGCGTCTAGCCATTTCAGAATTTCTGTTTTCACCACTTCTTTCATGATAGGATTCAGCCTTCTTTAATGCTCTATGGTAGGCTTGCTGTCATCTTCCATCAGGATTTTGTGCATGCAAAATGCGGGGCTGATTCCTTTTATGTCTGCAATGGTCCATCCAATAGCCCCTTGGAATTCTCTGAGGATTCTTATCAGTTTGTCTTCCTGCAAGGATGTTAGTGTAGAGGAAATAATAACAGGTAATGTATCTGAAATGCCTAGGAATGCATACCTGAGATGACTAGGCAGGGGTTTGAGATCGAGTTTAGGAGGTACCTCACTGGATGGTTTTAATTGAAATGAGGCATCGTTTGAGCTTTTCAAGGGCTCAATAGGTACCTTGAATCTTGCCATCTTGGGTATTGCATCTAGAAAATGAGCATACTCACAGTTCTCGGGTTCGTCCAAGTCGATGTCTCCTGTTAGTGTCTGCTCAAGCAAGTCCCTATGTGTGGCCTTAATGAATTCCTCGGTTACTGCTTCTTCAATGATGTCAACTCGGAAGCACTCTTCCTCCTCAGTTGGAAATTTCATAGCTTTGAAGACATTAAAGGTGACCTCTTGCTCTTGAACCCTCATTGTCAATTCTCCTTTTTGCACATCAATGAGAGTTCTCCCGGTAGCTAGAAATGGCCTCCCAAGTATGATGGGGATGTCCTTGTCCTCCTCAAAGTCTAGGATTATGAAATCAGTTGGGAAAATGAACTTATCAACCTTAACCAAGACATCTTCCACAATACCTCTCGGATAAGTGACTGAACGATCTGCTAGCTGAAGAGAGACATTTGTTGGCTTGGGAGCTGGTAATCCCAACTGAGTAAAGACGGACAATGGCATGAGATTAATGCTTGCACCAAGATCACATAAACATTTCTTGAATGACAGGTCTCCAATGGTGCAAGGAATGGTGAAACTGCCTGGATCCTTTAGTTTTGGAGGTAGCTTCCTTTGTAATACCGCACTGCATTCCTCTGTCAAAGCAACAATTTCAAAATCTTGCAATTTCTTCTTTCTTGACAGAATAGTTTTCATGAACTTAGCATAACTTGGCATTTGTTCTAAAGCTTCTGCAAATGGTATATTGATTTGAAGCTTTTTGAAAACTTCAAGAAACTTAGAAAATTGCCTGTCCATTTTCTGCTTTTGCTGCCTTTGAGGATACGGAACTGGTGGATAATACCTTGTGGGGGAAGGTTGAGTTTTTTCTGTGCTTTTTATGGGTGGGGATTCAGATTTCTCAATGCTTTCTTCTTCTTCAAAAATTTCAGCAGTGGCAGTTTCTGGGGAGGGGCGCAGCTGCGCCGGTCCCCTTTGTAAAATGGGCGCAGCTGCGCCGCAAGGTTTCAATGCTGATGACGGGCGCAGCTGCGCTGTCTGCTCGTGTGACAGTGGCGCAGCTGCGCTGTCTGGCAGGGTCTGCTTTCCACTTCTGGTGGTAACAGTTTGGCATTGCTCCTTCCCATTTCTCCTTGGATTGACTTCTGTATCACTAGGGAGGGCCCCTTGAGGTCTGGTAGACAACAAACTGAACAATCGACTCATTTGATTTTCTAAATTCTTGAAGCCTAAAGTTTGGCCTTGCTCCAACCTGTCAGTTTTGGCCATGTATTTCTCCAAATTCTCACTCATTTCAGCTACCTTCCTATCTGTGGCTGTGACTTGTTGCTGGTTGTGGAACCCCGGAGGATTGAGAGGTTTTGGAGCTTGTGAATTATCTTGACGGTTGCTCCACGAGAAATTTGGGTGGTTCCTATTCCCCGGAGTGTAGTTGTTCTGATATTGATTTGCTGGCCGCTGATAGTTGCTCACAAAGTGCACAGATTCAGCGTTGATGGCACATTGATCCGAAGCATGAGAACCTGCACAAAGCTCACAAATCATGGAAACTTGTTGACCTTTACCTTCACATATGTTGTCAAGCTTCTTGGCCATAGCTGAAATCTGGGCTTGAAGTGAAGTGGCTGTGTCAACCTCTAGTATCCCTGCCACTTTTGGTTGAGTGGATCTGGAGGATGGCCATTGATAGTTGTTTTGCAGCCATAGTCTCCAAAAGTTCATAAGCTTCGTCATAGTTTTTTACCCATGAATGCTCCACCTGCAGCTGCATCGATGCCTGCCCGTGTTTGAATATTCAACCCATTATAAAATGTGTTCAGCTGCATCCATTGGGGCAAACCGTGATGTGGGCACTTTCTCAATAGTTCCTTGTACCGCTCCCATGTCTCGTACAAGGATTCTCCATGATGTTGCTCATATGAGGATATGTCATTTCTTAACTTAGCAGTTTTGGCCGGTGGGAAGAACTTTGCTAAGAATTTCTGAGCCAAATCTTGCCAAGTAGTAATGGATCCGGGTGGTAGCGAGTGTAGCCAACTCTTTGCTTTATCCCTCAATGTGAATGGGAATAACCGCAATCTCACCGCATCTTCCGAGATCCCGCTGAATTTGAATGTATCACATATCTCCAAGAAATTTATCAAGTGCTCATTCGGGTCATCAACCACCATTCCTCCGAATTGGACAGAATTTTGGATCATATGGATTGTCCCCTGGTTTGATTTCAAAGGAATTGGCTGTTATGGCTGGCCTTTGAGATACTTGATTGCAAATCATTGATTCTTGGCGTAGCATAATCTCTTAAGGCTTTTTGTGCTTCGCCCGCCATAGGTTGAGGTTGTTCTAGATCCTCCAGAGTATTTTCAGCACACTTCCTTGATTGTTGAACCCTTTTTTCAATGTTGTCCACAAAAGGCAATAGGTTAGGATTCTTCGACCGAGTATGCATACACTACTCAAGAGTACCTATCACAATGTAGAAGAAAATAAAATAGAATTAGGATAAGAACAGATTTGTTTAACTAAAACCAATCTAATTTAAATTGATGATGAAAGTTATAAACGCAATTGCAATTCCCCGGCAACGGCGCCAAAAACTTGTTGGTATATTTGTATGTATAACAAATAAAACTCATACACGCAAGTGCACGCGATCCACAAGTAATATAAAGTAAGTAAAGTATCGATCCCACGAGGAAATGAATTGCATTTATGACTACAAACACCGATTTTGTAATTAGTTTGGTCTCTTTAAACAAGCGGTTTTAGTGATTAAATAGTCTAATAATTACTAATGAAACAATTAAAACAAATTTAGCGGTACAAATTACAGATTTTATATGCTTGGGATTATAATTTCACTTAATGCCGATTTAGATTTCCATGCTTCCTATTGTTGCTAGTTGGTTATTATGGAATGTTGGTAGAAAACACGAAAGTAAAATATGGCCATCTTTCGATGCACCATACCCATATCACATTAAATCCACAATTGATAGAATGAATGTGAACACCCTAGATGACTAACGCACTATATTTCTATGTGAATTACAATCAAACGGGTTTAAGAACAAGTTTTCAAATGACCACACATGGTGCTTCGGTATATCTCTATCCTAAGCACGAAACATAATTTCACGAGGAATGTAATAATTATGAACATATGCTAGCATAATGAGATCTTAATTTATACTTCCTTTCTCAATTCCATATAAATTATCACAGTAATTGGTGATCAAGCAATTAAACATGGAGTATAGATTATGCTAGACATTCATTTCACAACCAACTAGTAAAAATAAGGAAGCACTTCAATTCTTAATCAAGCAAAAGATCCATTATAATCCCAAGAATTAGATTTAGTTCATAATAACAATAATAGAGTTCATCATGCACAATTGGTTCATCATCATAATTACAGAATAGGAAAATTAATCAAAAATAGAAAATATTCAAGCTCCCTGTTCCGTTCTGCAACTCCTGATGATTTTCCAAGTTGTGTAGATAGTTGATTTCTTGCTCCTAATCTCCAATTCAGCATCCATATAGCTCCATTCTTCAGTTCCCAAATGCCAATTCTGCTCAGCTAATGATTTCCAAGTTTTTAAAGCCAGAATGCAGTAACCAATCTATTTTCGTGTAGGAGCAGAGCTGGTAAAATTGAATTCTCAATTGGCTAATAATACAAGCAAAAATTGTCTTCTTTTGACTTATTATGATTCCCACTAATAAAAGCTAAACCCACTGATCCCTCAAAATCTGGCATTGCATGATATCTGGATAATGCTGCTTCGCTGGATGAAACGTGCTGCATGGGCGGCTGGCGACGGGCGCAGCTGCGCCGCCCTCCTTTGCAATAGGGGCGCAGCTGCGTAGGAGAGGCACGGCAGGAACAGGAGGGGCGCAGCTGCGCTGGCGCCCTTTGTAAAAGGGGCGCAGCTGCGCCGAGGGCCAGTTTGCTGCAGAGCTGCTATTGTATAATTTCTTTATGACCTGCACAAGCAACAAACAACCAAATAGCACCCATCCACAAATGCTCAACAACCCGAGCCAAAATTACCAAAAACAATGCAAAAGCCGTATAATGAGACTAGTGAATCAAAAACCGAACGAGATGGGGAAATGCATGAATTTACACTAGATAGCTATTAGAAAAGCATCAAATGAAACCAAATAGTATCCAATAAGTAGGTATGAAACCTACTTATCACGAGACCCGGTGCAGACGAGTCGACCAATCGGAGATGAGAACCGATACAGACGAATCGATCAAACGGAAACGAGACCCGGTGCCGACGAGACGATCAACCGGAAACGAGACCCGGTGCAGACGAGTCGACCAATCGGAGACGAGACTCAATACAGACAAATCGATCAACTGGAAACGAGACCCGGTGCTGATGAAACGATCAACCGGAAACAAGACCCGGTGCAGATGAGTCAACCAATCGGAGACGAGAACCGATGCAGACGAATTGATCAACCGGAAACGAGAATCGATACAAATGAATCGATCAACCGGAAACGAGACCCGGTGCTGACAAGACGATCAACTGGAAACGAGACCCGGTGCCGACGAGACGATCAACTGGAAACGAGACCCGGTGCCGACGAGATGATCAACCAGAAACGAGACCCGGTGCCGACGCGACGATCAACCGAAAACGAGACCCGTTGCCGACGAGACGATCAACCGGAAACGAGACCCGGTACTGACGAAACGATCAACCGAAAATGAGACCCAATGCTGACGAGACGATCAACCGGAAACGAGGCCCGGTGCCGACGAGACGATCAATCGGAAACGAGACCCGGTGCCGACGAGACGATCAACCGGAAACGAGACCCGGTGCAGACGTGTCGACCAATCGGAGACGAGAACCGATAAAGGCTAGTCGACCAATCAGAGACGAGAACCGATACAGACGAGACGATCAATCAGAGACTAGACCCTACATCTACGAGACGACTGATCGGATACGAGACCCGACAGTTATGAGACGACGACGATCCCAAGGTGACGACGATTACGAGACAGAGCACGACATTTGCGATAATGATTATAGCAACGACCTGTCAGAGACGGAACCAGACAACAAATGATGCGATCAGCGATTGAGTCCTGTTGAGATCGATACTCACAATAAATTTATGATGGCATGATGCATTGACACCTTTACGAATGTTTGCATGCCTTACATCTTGTGTTGCATCATAAGCTATATGTGTTGCATCATGTATGTACTGTCATTCTTATGCACTGTCATTCATGTATCGGGTGTCTACTTCTTTATCATGTTCATTTCATTTAACATTTCATAAACATGATAAAGAGGGGCAGCTGTAGACACCCAAATTTTGCGCTTCGTATACTAACCCTGACAGGAGGGCAAAATCGTCAATTAACCCAGCCTACGAGAACGAAAGGTGGACATAAGTACAAACACTCAAAGCCACCACAACAACTTGTGATCAAAGCTGACACGACAACGAGCGGATATCAGGAAGCGACTAAGGGCCACTACGCTTACCTGCTCGCCGGTGAGCTGGTGGGGGGTCTGGGGGCAGCGCCCCCTGGAAACCAAGCTCCAAATACAAATCTTGTGTCATGTTGCAGCCATTCGAAACGGGCATCCCTGAATGATATGACACGTTTACCAGCGGTTCTCGGACTGCAAAATGCAAACCTTTCAGCGAAAACCAACAGTACGACACGAGAATCGAGGTGCGGTACGAAAATTGAGAAAATTAGCCCAGCCAGCCGCGGATCAATCTGCGGCCAATGATGGGACGTCTTACGACACGACACTCGAGCGCGGCGTGGGGGAACCGAGGATCGGCGCGGGGGAACCGAGGCTAGCCGCAGATAAATCTGCGTCCAAGCCGCGGATCAATCTGCCACTGCCTCTGGCAGCCTTTATCAATGCAGTTCTTCATTTTGGATACAGGGAGTTAAAAAGAAAAAAAGAAAAGAGGAAGAAACAGCAGCCATCAGCAGCGGAAGAAGAGAGAAAAGAGAGAAAAAGAGAGGATTTACACCCCTTTTGCTAGATTGTATCACATACACTTTCTACTCTATTTAATATACGAGTTTATACGAATCGTGGTGTCATTTGCAAGGTGAAAAGCCTTTTTTTATAGTATTTTTGTTATATCATTTTGTTAAACTTTTTTGTCTTTCGGGCTATATTAAATGTAGTTTTCTTGTATATTATTGAGGATCCATGGATTAAGGACTATTAGTGAGGGTTCCAACGGAACGAAATTCTTCCTAATGGCCCGATGATATCCATTTGGTGATTTTTTTTAGCTCGTTATGGTAATGTTTTATGCGTAGTGTATTTAAATTGCTATTTTAGGATATTGTGGTGTGTTAGGCAATCTGGTGTTGTTTATTTTTGGTAGTATCCATTTTGTGGGTGTGTAGCAATTTTGGATGTGAGCCTAGAAAAGCGACCCCGTGGTCCAAATCCAATGATGGACATTTTTGGGTGTATGTAGTAGGGTCGATGTACCCTTTTATTGTAAATATGTAATTGTCGGGCCTTAAAACGATATCAAGTTGAAAATCGGGTTTAAGGCCCCGTAATAGTGAAATATGTGATTCTGAGCGTTTGGGGTTATTTTGATGGCTCACATGCCTATGAATAGCCCCCACGCATTTTAATGCTTGATTTGATTTACGACACAAAAACTGATTTCAAAGCTAAACGATGAAGATTTCCATAAAATCAATCAAATTAGGTTATTAGCACCACGAGGCTTAAAATTGGAAGTGCTAATGAATGTCGATTCCTATTTAAACGAGAAGGCTAAAGAAAAAATCGTTTTCAAACATCACAAAAATGGTTTTATAAAAATAAATAATATTTTATTAAATCTTTGTGCATATGGTTAAAGAGTTCCTAGAAGTTGCCTGTCATTTTATTTACGAAAGCAACGTATAGGTCTCGATTCCTATTTTGACGAAGGTTTAAAAAAAACTCTTGTTTTGCCAAAACGACACCTAATGAAAATCTCACAGCTTTTGACAATTAAAATCAAACCTTTCTCACAAAAAAAAGAAAAATAAAGCTTTCTCGTATAAGCCGAAAGACATTCTAAGGCATTCTTAAAATAAAACACGACTTTTCATAAAAAAAACCCAAATGGTTTTTTTCATGCAAAACTCACCACAACATTCACACAGGCACACACGCGCGCACACACATTTTAAGAATTAAAGGATAGGAAAAGCATCAAGATTGCGGTAACCGTGTTTCACGGAAGTCGGGGGGTGCCTAACACCTTCCCCTCGCTTAAGCAAGCCCCCGAACTCTATGAATCTTGGTTTGCAGGCCAATTAATTCAGAGTCACATATGAGCCAGCGATTTATGAAAACGAAGCTCGGATGAGTTGGTACATCCATTTCAAATATACCAACTGGCGACTCTGGTCAATTGGCTTATCATAAAAAATGATCTTTCAAAACCCCGTCGACATTTTTGCCGACCTTTTCCAAAAAATCATCTAATAAAAAGGCTAAAATTGGAAAGGGTAATAATTAGCATAGAAGCGATTTTCCCGACGTCGACAACGACGCGTAATTAGATGACCTAACCCCTTTCCTAATCAGAACTTTCTAGACATTATCAATAATGTTAATCTAACATAGTTAAATTGACTTCTACATCTTTAACTTTCTTTGTACCGCCAGAATCGTCTGGTAATTCTTCCTTAGCTATAATTTGTTTTAAGATAATTGCAAGAATAAGCATAAGAATGCCCAACAAGTCTAACAGATATATATATATATATATATATATATATGAGAAGAGAATCATCTTTTCAAGATATATATAGAATAAACTGATACAAGATTTCAATGATTATCAATATAGTAGACTGAGTGGTTCCTAACCCGTGAACTAATGAATTAGTTCCCCGTCTCATCAACACTGCTACAATTGTATCTACAGTGTATACCGCTTCTACGATACATCTACATTGCGACAAATGTTACTTCAGTGAGTTAGATCGGTTTCCTAACACATCTTAAACTCTTGCCCATATATGAGAGTTGTTCAACTCAGATACTACCATGGTTTTCAATTGAAAATCAACAATCACTAACACGTTGCACATAATAGATAACAAGCATGTTAATGCACGGGGTGCAAAAGATTACAATACTTGCATAACAATAAACTTCATAAATAAGACACGTTATTGCACGAAATGCATTTTAACAAATAAGTAGACTTGCCTTTTATTTCTTCGATCGTTTATGCTAGTTCGCGTTCTTCATACGACCTCTTGAAGTGCAAGCTTTACTTTCCTTTGATTATGTTAGCCTAATCAAGCATTTTAACGATTAAATCTTTTAAGTTTTATTTCGGGTATTATAACCGCTTATAAATAAGACTCCTTTTACTATACATGAAATAATTTTAGCATTATAAACTGCTTATAAAATGAATATTTTTTCAACTATATTTAAAATAAATTGAGCATTATAACTACTTGCAAAATGAATATATGTTTGAAATAAATCGGGCATTATAACTTTTTATAAAATGAATATCCGGCTATTATATTTGAGATAATTTCAGCATTATAACTGCTTATAAAATGAATATTCTTACTAAATACTTGAAGAAAATCGGACATAGTAACTGCTTATAAAAGTATATTTTCAACTTTATTAGAGAAATAAATCAGATATTATAACTACTTATAAATAGGACTTTTGTTCTATATATATAAAATAATTTGGGCATTATAACTGCTTGTAAAAGTATATTTTTACTAATATATACATAAAAATGAAAATTATAACCACTAGAGTATACCTCTTGTAGTTGCTAGCTTTACTTCCAATCGCGTAACGCTTCGAAGCTTCAAAATTAATTTTTTTACCTCACAATATCTCTCAGAATATAAATATAGAGTATTTTTGCTCTTGAATTGCTCTTGAACATGGTAAGGAATGAATGAACTTAGCTTGCTATTTATAGGAAAACATAGTTTCGCTAATTGCACGTTAGGGGCTCGGCTTATTACACTTTTCATCCTAGCATATTCTTAGAATATCTTCTAAGCTCCTCAATGAAAATATCTTCCAAGCTCGACAATGCAGCTTGCAATTGAACTTATCTTCTAAGCTCCTCAATGAAAATATCTTCCAAGCTCGATAATGCAGCTTGCAATTGAACTTAGCTTCTAAGATCCTCAATGAAAATATCTTCCAAGCTCGACAATGCAACTTGCAATTGAACTTATATTCTAAGCTACTCAATAAAAATATCTTCCAAGCTCGATAATGCAGCTTGCAATTGAACTTATCTTCTAAGCTCCTCAATGAAAATATCTTCCAAGCTCGACAAATCACTTTGTCATTAAGCATGACACAATAACTTATCAAAAATAATTTATCGTGATACTTCTTGGTGAAATCGTGGAAAGCATGACAAATTATTTTCTCAATGTAAGCACGACTAAGCATCTTGAATTTTTTTTTATTTGACCTAATTCATCGTTTACACTATAAAATCACAAAACACCTTGTTCAAAATATCATTTCGATCTTTATTAAGTACATATGTTACAAAATTCGAATCTCATTAGGGCTTAAGGATTTAAACTTCCCGATACCTAGTTTTAGGTTATACGTTCTAATTCTAAACGTATACAATCTTGTTTTCGAATCGTATTAGGTTTTCCAAGATTACCTGAACAGTCGTTCATTAGGTATTTCTAGAGTTTTCATTCTTAACCAAGTTAAAACAATATTTATAATTTTGATAATATTTCGGGGTATTACAGCTTTCGGTAAAAACAGCGCGCAATTAAATAACCCCTTTCCTTGATAGAACTTCTGGGCATTGTCAATAATGCTAACTGATCTAATAATATCATATCAAATAATATGAGTTATAGTGTCGTGACAAATAATATAAAACGCTATGCAGATGTTACTATAACAATTATTGAATCAATAATATGAAATACTGTGCAATACCATATGTTACTGTGAAATACCGTGTACTACTGTGGAATAACGCGTTCTACTGTTCTTTTATTACCGGGTATTTCAACAGTTACAAGTGATAGTACCATTGACAATTTGTATAAAAATATTAATACTGTCGTTTTTCATATCTGACAATTAGTCGTTGTGGGGCCCACCAATATTTTGTTATTTCGACGCCGTCGTACTTTACCGAATATAATATTTCTCGACAGAAAGAATATTCTCTGATAAAAAGAATAATTCCTGACATACTGTTTACCTGATAATTTGCATATATCACCCTTAACTAGAACATTTATCAATTAAACACTTTACTTTTTAAAATAATAATCATAAAGAAAAATAAACTTTTATTTCATAAAAGTCGGGGTCTTACAATCTCCCCGCCTTATGAAATTTCAACCTCGAAATTGACGTACGTGCCTGGCATTTCGAAGAGGTGAGGATACCTTGCTCTCATTTCAGATTCTAACTCCCAGGTCATTTCTTCAATATCATGGTTTCTCCATAAAACTTTGACTTGAGGTATAACCTTTGAGCGTAAAATCTGTTCCTTCTTATCCAAGATCTTGACATGTATCTCATTATATGTTAAATCTTCTGCTATCTCGTCTGGTTCTAATTCAATAATATAGTTCGGGTCTTTCACATATTTTCGTAGCATTGATATATGAAAGACGTTATGAACACGAGACATGCTTAGCGGTAAGGCGAGTCTATAGGCCACAGTTCTTACTCGGTCAAGGATTTCAAATGGACCAATAAATTGAGGGTTGAGCTTTCCTCTTTTTTCGAATCTCGTAACTCCTTTCCATAGAGTAACACGTAAAAATACATGGTCTCCGACATTGAATTCCTCGTCCCTTCGATGAAGATCAGCATAAATCTTTTGTCGATCTTGTACAATTTGTATATGTTGTCGGATCATTTGAATCTTTTCTGCAGTCATACGTATTAATTCTGGTCCCAAAAATTTTGCTTCGTCTACTTCATCCCAACATGCTGGAGAATGACACCTTCATCCATACAACGCCTCGAAGGGAGCCATGCCTATACTTGCTTGATAACTGTTATTGTAGGAGAATTCCACCAATGGTAAGTATTTGTCCTAACTTCCTTTGAAGTCTAGTATGCAGAGTCTCAACAGATCTTCGAGAATTTGAATGGTCTTTTCCGATTGCCTGTCTGTCTTGGAATGGTATGCAGAACTGAATCGTAATTCAGTGCCCATAGCTTTCTGCAAGCTGACCCAAAATCGTGAAGTGAATCTAGGGTCTCGATTAGAAACTATGGATACTGACATCCATGTAATCTTATAATCTCGCTTATGTACATACTAGCCAGACGCTCAAGTGAATAGTTTTCTCATATGGGTAAGAAATGAGCATACTTGGTCAATCTATCTATAATGATCCAAATTGCGTCTAAGCTATGAGAAACTTTGGGGAGAGTTGCCACGAAATCCATGTTGATATGTTCCCACTTCCATTTTGGAATCTCAAGTGGTTGCAATAGACCCCTTGGTACTTGATGCTCTGCCTTGACACATTGACAAATTAGACACCTTGAGATAAATTCTGCAATCTCTCTCTTCATATTGCTCCATCGAAATGTATGTCGAAGATCACGATATATTTTGGTACTTTCAGGGTGGATTATAAACGGTGTGTTGTGTGCCTCCATCATGATTTTAAATTTTAAATCAGAGTCGTTAGGAACATAAAGTCTATAAGTGACTCGAAGTATCCCTTCCTCGTCAATTCTTGCTTCTAAAATAGCACATTTTTGTACTTTCTTCTTCATATACATCAGTTTTGGGTCTGTAGCTTGAGCAGCTTTAACTTTGTTGATTAAAGTCAGTTCTACTCATATATGTGCCATCTTCACATGGGTTCCTGGAGTCTTTAACTATATCTCAATCTTTTGTAAATCATACAAAATGGGCCTTTGTGTTGACAATATCGCACTAGTACCCGCATATGATCTTCTACTCAACGCATGAGCTACCACGTTCACCTTTCTAGGATGGTATTGGATGGTATGGTCGTAATCCTTCAACAGCTCGAGCCAACGTCGTTGTCGCATGTTGAGTTCCTTCTGGGTGAAGAAATATTTGAGGCTTTTATGGTTTGTATAGATCTCCACCTTCTCCCCATACAAGTAGTGTCTCCAAATCTTCAACGTGAAAACGACCGCTGCCAACTCTAGATCATGAGTAGGATAATTCCTCTCATATTCCTTGAGTTGTTGAGAGGCATAAGCTTTAACTTTCCCATGTTGCATGAGAATGCAACCTAGACCTCTGCCTAAAGCATCGCTATAGATAACAAATCCTTCCGATCCTAATGGTATTGCCAAAACAGGTGCTGAAATGAGTCTTCTCTTGAGTTCTTGAAAACTTTTCTCGCATTCTTTGCTCCATTCAAATTTTGTGCTTTAATTTTCGAGTAAGCTGAGTTAATGGAATGACAATTCGAGAGAATCCTTGAACCTCTGATAATAACCAGCTAGGCCCAGAAAGCTTCGTACTTTGGTTACTAACTTAGGTTGCTCCGAATTTGATACTGCTTTAATCTTCGCTGGGTCAACCGATATTCCTTGTTTAGATATCACGTGTCCAAGGAATGCTACATCCTCAAGTCAGAACTCGCATTTCTTCAACTTAGCATATATCTTATTTTCACGAAACTTTTGGAGTATCAGCCTCAAGTGTTGCTCATGATCTTCACGGCTTTTGGAGTATATGAGGATGTCATGTAACGAACGAGAATTTTATATTTATTCTTTAAATATTTATTGAATTAAATAAATATTTGTGTTGATTTATTTATTAAGTTAAATAAATATTTGATAGAATTATTGAAGATTAATTTAATTAAATGTGTTACATTGATTACATTAATGTGAAATAATTTTATAATACAAAGTGTGAATTTAATTGGGATAATTTAATTAAATGAGTTATTCATTAATTGTGACATTGTTCTAATTAATTTAATAATTAATTATAGATTTATTGATTTGTTATAATTAAATAAATGAGAATTTATATTATGTGATTAATTAATTTATTGTATAGTAGTAGTTTTTATTTAATTGTAATATAAATTGTTTATTAAAGTGTGACAACAAACTATACAATAAACTAGTTAATTAAAATAAATGAAAAAGGGAATAAGTAACTAGCAACTAAACATGGTCTTAGGAACACGGGAGCAGTTAAGCGCATACTGGCCTTAACTGACACCTATATTACGCCAGTTAATACCATCAGACTATTCTCCTTAGCCAACTTAGCAAATACAGAGAGAAAAACTTGAGAGAATTTGAGATTTAGGAAGTAGTTTGGAGAAGTAGAAGGAGGATTCCTACCATCTTGCACAATTTAAACCACTAATCAAAGGTAATTCTTCTAATTTAAGTTTTAATTTACGTCTTTGAGTTTTCTCCATGAATGTTAAATTTAGTTCTTTGCAAACTAATTTTTATGGCTAAATTGTTAGGAACTTGATGTTGGATGCTTGTTAATATGCATAATCTATTTTCTATGATTTGTATTTGAGTTAGAGTAATCAAATTCATGAGATTATGTTTTTAATTGGAGTTTAGAAACTTACAGAGGAACAATATATATTTGAATATGGCTTATATGTATGAAAATTTATGCTTGATTTGCATACTAATCGGTAAATTGATTATTGATTATGTTTATACATGTAAAAACAAAAAAAACAAAACTTAAACGGATTAATTTGGTGTTATAACGAATCTGTTATGGGTGAATTCATGATATTTGGTGAAACTTTGAAAAATAGCATGAACATGGAATTGATGGGTTTAAATTTGAATGTTTGTGTTGTTTTGTTGGTTAAAATTTTATCATATATGTTTAGTAACGTCTCTGTAAAGATTATATAGTTTGGGTATAGGTAATTCGCGTCCTGAACAAAAAAATAGGAGTTTATTGGCCTTGTTTCTGTGTTCTTCGCAAACATGGAAAACTGAATCTGCAGTCCATTGCCGCAGCGCCGGTATAAAGAGGAAAACTGGCGCCGCAGTGTCGGCCCGGCTTGTCCGGGTCCGGGTTAGTCCAGCGCTGCAGCGTCGGTATAAAGAGAAAAATTTGCACCACAACGCCGGCCCGGTTTGTCCGGGTTCGGGTCAGTCCAGCGCCATAGCGCCGGTCCGGGTCGGGTCAAAAACCCAAAAAATAGAGATTTTCCAGATTTTAAAATGAAATAATTTCACATATATGAAGCAACATGATAATTATATAAAAGAATAACAATAGTTTAAGAGTTAAGTCTAAGTTATGCTTTCTGAAGTGATTAATTGTTTAATAAAGGAAATGATTAGTTGAACTTTGAGTGTTGATTATTCAATGTGACTTAAATATATAGGTTACATAAAGAGCAAGTAAATAATATTAGTTGTAGCAGACGCACGAGGCAAGTTTTGTGACAACCCAAAAATTCATAAGATTTATTAATAAAATCTTGAATGATTAAATAAATGTTAAGAGATAAAACCTAGACTTGGAAATAGAGGAATGATTAAAATTTTAAGAAAAACCTGTATGGTTTACTCTTTGAAAGAGAATAGAGAAAATATGGGTTATAAAATTTCAAAACCCTAGAAATAAATTTATATGTACTTGAAAGGATATTATGGATAAGGTATTATAATACCTATAAATTTGATGTGAACTAATGGTGTAAGAAATTTAATAATGATACAAGTGGAAAATTTATTAAGAAAATAAATTTTCAAATAAATGGATGCTATAAGGTTAAAGAAAAGGTGTATTAGTACATATATATACCTAGTGATGTGCTATATATATTGTAGCAAGAGGAGTGATGATAATAAATAGGTATATTTATTGCGCATGAATAAATTGTTATGAAACAATTTATATTACGAAACTAAATCATTAGTTTAGTATACAAAAATATTATATACTTTAAATAAAGGATATTAAAATAAATTCTAGCATTGAATTATTTTAATAAAGAGGGGATATTACTTTAATTGTAATATCTTATTTATTAAATAAATTTCCATTTGTAAGGAAATATGAATGAATATGTATTATGTGAATAAAATAAGTTAGTTAATTTATTTAATTTAAGTGACTAAGAAATGAAAAGGAAAGCTATGTAACATATTTATAAATATTATAAATATGAGGAGTTAATAAACTTAAGTATTATATTAATAGTCTAACTAATAAATAAATACTAGTGGACTAGTCCAATTGGTTAAATAACTAAGTCCACTCATTTAATTGATTATGGACTTGGGTAATTAATATGTAAACTTACTAACTTAGCCCAATTGGAATGTTTATCAAAAGATTTAATAAACTAGTAACCCAAATGATGGTCTAGTAATGCTTGAATACTAGTGGCCCAAACAATTTTAAATGAAAGTCCAATTAATAGTTTCTAGTAAGTTAATTATTCTAATAATGAAAGAGAATTAAAGAAAGTTTGGTAGCCTAATGTTATAAATTAGGTATTGAAATTAAATAACCTAAAGGGTTATTTTTATTTAGTGGTCTTAGTATTTTAATTATATACTAGTGACCTAATCTAAGAGATTTATTTTATTATCTCAATGTAAGTGTGACGCCCCCAAATCTATGTACTAGCTACAATGGACTGGTACTACTCACTATTCAACTTAAACTTCTTCTGAGTATATAAAGTTTAGACTCACACTATTGACAACCAGGCAGTTCCCAGGAAAGAGGGGGCCTTCCGCATAAACGGCGCACAATTAAATAACCCCTTTCTTTGACAGAACATTCTAGACATTGTCAATAATGTTAAATCTAAATTAAGAATTCACACATTTAACTAAACATAACTTAGATAGTTTATTTCAAACATCTCCGTCTAGTCCCAAGGTTCTTATAACCTTTACAAATACACACATATATAAAATCCTTCAAATTCATTACAAATATTATAAATATTTAATTATTGCATAACATGCTTCCTATTCATCCATCTTTCCTTTCCCTTTATCCTTGCCTGATCCTTCGGCTTTTTCATGTTTAGCTGTAAATATTAGGTTTAAGCAAGAATGAGCACAAATTGCCCAACAAGTAATATGAGAGTTTAACATTGAACATCAAAAAAAGAGATCATCTACATCTGAGCTTCAACAATTAGAATAAACTTGAGAAGTATTTGAATAACAAGAAATAATGAGATTTCAAGTTGTTGCCATCGTACTGAGCGGTAATAAATACCTTGAACAAATAAAACCATCAGGACGAATATCAACCACAAAGACCGACAAACATCCTCCGCAGGTACTTTAGGGGATCAACCTATCGTACCATATATTGTGCACATATATAAATTTTTAACGCCTGAGCGTAAATGGGACTATATGCCCGACATCTGTTATTTTTTCAGGGTTGTTCATCTCAGTTTTATACCACGAGTCCGCACCAAAGCAATTTGGATTGGTTTGACTTTAAATAACATCTATCATTTGAACGAATTCAACAAAATATCATCGCACATCAATCTTGTCTAGCCGGAACAATTAGCTTCGACGCATATATTCAACAGTTCATGAATATTAAGAACTTTACTAACATAAGAAGTTCGATAATGAAACAATGCTTTTAATGTACATAAGTACGAATACTAGCATCTATCATCAATTAAATAATTTATAATTAAACAGTAAAGGAGACTTGCACAATATGTAAACTTGTGTAAGTTATAACATCATCATCATAAGAACTTGTACGGAATAATAATTGCACAAGTTAGGAAACTTACATTCAATATAGAAATCGAATGAAGTTAGGATACTTGCCTGATATGTCGTCTAAATATAACGTTATTAATTTGTCCTTCAAAAGACCTACACATATTATTAAGGTCATCACACCAATTAGTCACATACGTCATATGCCGTCATATTTTAGCCGATAAAACTTTACTCGAATTAATTGTTTTACCTTTACATAAATCAATTTTTTTATTAAACGTAGTGAACCATTTTATTATTTTTCTTCCTCTTGGCCACACATACTTAGAAATATTCTCCATGTAAAAATAATTTTATTATAATTTTTTAACTTTATTAAGTATTTTTAAAAGGTGTCATTTCGGTTTAAAACTTAGCAATTTTGCTATAACGAACTTAATTTCACAAATTCCCAAATTTGGTCAGTATCTTAATCATATTAAACTATACTTTCAGTTAAAATTTTATAACCATCTGAGTTAGAGAACTAGAGTTATAGCAGTTTTCGTCGAGAAAACCCTAATATTAAATTGGTCATATCTCACTCATCCGAAGTCAGATTACGTTCATCTTTGGACAGGAGATTTGTTATACCATATAGTTTCATTACCCAAAAGGGCTTAATTTTTCTCATGAGTTAAGTGGACAAAACTGTCCATGAAAAAAAAAATGGGCAGCAAGCTTTTACCGATTTTCTAGTTTTTCCTGTTTTAGTAGAAATTCCATCATAAATAACTTACAATGTATTTTCTGGAAATTATAGTTTGAGGGGTTAGGGAACTCATATATCTATCAGCACAAGTTGACCACACTCAAAAATTTGAAATATAATGAGAGTTATGGTTGTTCAAATTTTAGTTTCTGTTTTTAGGAAAAACTGATTTTATCTTCTTTATTGCAACTTTGGTTCTTCAACTATTTTTCATCCTCTAAGTTATTTAACATCAATATCTAACATATTTACATATATATGAGTATGATACATGTTTATATACATATATCCAAGACCTTTACAAGAAAATTGAATATAGAAAGGTTTTAGGTATTACCTTCACTTAGTTGGTAGAACTTCCTCCTCTTGCTCTTAACCTTTCCCCCAAGCTCTTAAACTCTCTCTTTCTCTTATCTCTAACTTAGTTTTCTGAAAATGAAGTAATGTAATATAAGTATTCTTGGTGTTGGCTATTTATAGACCCAAATGAAAGAATTGCAAGTAGCTCCTCCTTTCTTGATTTTCATTTACGGTCTACTCCCTCATCTTTTCATCTTCTCTTATTTGTCCTAACTATTTACCCTAGTCATCCAATCAATTAAGCTAGGATTTAGGGTAGTCAAACTAGGGAATCATGATCCCCATTTTTCTCCTTCTTTTCTTCCCACTATGTCTCCCATTATGTCTCCCACCATCTCTTTTTCTTTTCTTTTTTTTAACTCATTTCTTACATCATTAATGCATCACCACTTCTAGAAGTTGGAGCAAGGACTTGGGCTTGGCTTTTTGGGCTCCTTGCAAGATTTATTAGGGCTTGTATTGGACTCATGCTTGGGTTATTTTAATTCTTTCTTCGACTCTCCCAATTAACATTTAACTTGGGCTTATCAACTAGGTTTAATTCCTTAACTATTTTGCCCCATTAGTAACTTACTTGCATAATTAATTTGGGCTCTCTCTTATATTGCCATACAAGGCTAGCAACCAAGCTTTGTCAGTTAATAACCTAACCTTTAATTCTCTTAACACTTAATCAACTTGATTAAATTATTTTTTTTATTCCTTAGTTAGTTCAAACTAATTAAATTAATTAGTCTTGTCTAACTATTAACTTGCATCTCTCATCACTTAAATAAATATATTACACATATATTTATTCATTTATAATATTTGCATAAAAATTTAAACAAACTTCATTTCATTAATAACTATACATAACTTTATTTACAATGCTACATGATTTTCTCGGTTATTACATTCTTCCTCCCTTATAAGGATTTCGTCCCCGGAATCACTATTATAAGATTAAATAAAAAAGATGAGGATAATTTTTTTCATCTTTTCTTCGAGCTCGCACGTAGCCTCTTCGGCATTATGGTTTCTCCAAACTACCTTTACCGAAGATATTATCTTATTTCTTAAAACTTGCTCTTTTCTATCAATTATCTGAGTAGGAATTTCTTCATATGTTAAGTCTTTTTCAAACTTGAATAGGCTCATACTCTATCACATGCTTGTAGTCTTGCTTATATGGTCGTAACACTGACACATGAAACACATTATGAATATGTCCCAGCTCAGGAGGTAAAGCTACTTCATAAGCCACCTCACCTACTCTCTTTAGCATTTCGAATGGTCCTATAACTCTCGGACTCAACTTACCTCTCTTTCCAAACCTTATCTTCCCTTCTCAGGGAGATACCTTTAGAAACACATAACTTCCGACATCAAACTCTCGTTGTTGCCTATGCTGATCTGCATACTTCTTCTATCGATTTTGAGCCGACACTAACCTTGTTCTTATCTTCTTGACAACCTCTACAGTCTGCTGAACCAGTTTCGGTCCAAGTAGTCGACGTTCCCCTACCTCATCCCAACACAGTGGTGTCCTGCATTGTCTCCCATACAATGCTTCATAAGGCGGCATGCCGATACTCGCATGATAACTGTTATTATATGCAAATTCTACTAACGGTTGGTAGTCGTCCCAATTTCCTTTGAAATCCATAACACATGCTCTTAACATATCTTCTAGTGTCTGAATCGTTCTTTCACTTTGACCGTCTGTCTGAGGATGATACGCCATGCTCAACCTCAACTGTGTTCCTATGTGTTCTTGGAAACTTCTCCAAAACTTTGCTGTGAATCGCAGATCACGATCTGACACAATCGATACTGGCACTCCATGTCTAGAAACTATTTCCTTAACATAAAGTTTGGCTAACTGGTCTAGCTTGAACCTTACCTTAATTGGCAAGAAATGCGCTGATTTAGTTAAACGATCCACGATCACCTATATTGCATCATATCCCTTCTGAGTAGTTGGAAGCCCTACCACGAAGTCCATCGTGATATGCTCCCACTTCCATTCTGGAATTTCTAAGGGTTGAAGTAAACCACTTGGTCTCTGATGTTCAGCCTTAACTTTTTGACACGTTAAGCATTTACTGACGCATTCTGCAACTTCCCTTTTCATATTTGGCCACCAAAAATGTTGACGAAGGTCTTGGTACATCTTTGTACTCCCCGGGTGAATCGAATAGCTCGAGCTATGAGCCCTTTGTAAAATTTCTTCCCGTAATTCAGGTACTAACGGTACCCAAATTCTATCTTCAAATCTCAACAATCCTTCATTATCCACCCTGAATTTAAGCTCTTGTCCTTCTGAAATTCTCTTATTTATCTTACCATATTCTTCATCATTGCTTTGTGCTTCTTTTACTCTGTCCAATAAAATTGGGCGAGCCTCCATTGCAAACAATTTCTCTTCCAACTCATTCGAAAATTTGATTTTTATTTCCATCCTGGCCATCTCTTTGATTAGCTCTTCTCGAGCTGTTAACATTAACAATTTCTCTTTATTCTTTCTTCTTAAGGCATCGGCAACCACATTAGCCTTCCCCGGGTGATATAAGATTTCACAATCATAATCTTTCATTAATTCCAACCATCTCCTCTGCCTCATGTTAAGCTCTTTCTGTGTGAAGATATACTTTAGACTCTTGTGGTCCGTATATATCTCACATTTCTCACCATATAAATAGTGCCTCCATATTTTTAGGGCAAATACTACCGCTGCCAATTCTAGGTCATGGGTAGGATATCCCTTCTCATAATCCTTCAACTGTCATGACGCATACGCAATAACTTTACCATGTTGCATAAGCACACAACCAAGTCCTTTGTGCGACGCATCACTGTACACCACAAATCCTCCTGTATTATCTGGTAAAGATAACACTGGCACCTCGCTCAATCTTTTCTTCAACTCTAGAAAGCTTTTCTCGCACTTTTCCGTCCATTCGAATTTCACTGATTTCTTTGTTAAATTGTTAGAGTTCCTGCTATTTTCGAAAAATCTTGAATGAATCTCCTGTAATAACCTGCCAATCCCAAGAAACTCCGCACTTCTGTTGGTGTCTTCGGCTGCTCCCAGTTAATCATTGCTTCCACTTTTGCTAGGTCTACTGAGATTCTATTTTTATCAATCACGTGTCCCAAAAATTGAACTCTTTCCAACCAAAACTCACACTTGGAAAATTTTGCGTACAATTTTTCCCTTTTTAGTGTTTCTAACACCAATCTCAAATGTTCAGCATGATCTTCCTGCGTCTTAGAGTAGACTAGGATGTCATCTATGAACACAACTACGAATTTATCCAAGTACCTCTCTCTTTCTCTCTCCTCTCTGACTCTCTGAACTTGCATGAATACACGGTTCATCAAATCCATAAATGCTGTTGGAGCATTCGTCAACCCAAAAGACATCAACAAGAACTCATAGTGTCCATAACGAGTCCTAAATGTTGTCTTTGGTACATCCTCCTTCTTCACTTTCAACTGGTGATATCCAGATCTCAAATCTATTTTAGAGAAATATTTCGCTCCCTTCAACTGATCGAACAGATCATCGATTCTAGGCAATGGGTACTTGTTCTTGATCGTCACCTTGTTCAGCTCCCGATAGTCGATACAAAGTCTTAACGATCCGTCTTTCTTCTTGACAAATAAAACTGGTGCTCCCCAGGGAGACACACTCGGTTGAATATATTTCTTATCCAACAACTCTTGTAATTGAACCATAAATTCTTTCATCTCTATCGGTGCCATTCTATATGGAGCTTTCGAAACTGGCATTGTTCCTGGTAATATATCGATAACAAACTCAATTTCTCTATCAGGCGGAAGACCTGGCAGATCTGTCGGAAATACATCTATAAACTCTCTCACCACAGGTATATGTCCTATCTTTGCTCCCACCCTCTGGGTATCAACAACGTGAGCCAGATAACCTGAACATCCTTTTCTTAACAGCTTCCTAGCTTGCATCATCGTCAAACACCAAGAGTGTCTAGGCGATTTATTACCATAGAACACTACTTTAGTCTGACCTGGAGTCTGAAAGTTCACTATCTTCTTATAGCAATCTATCATTGCCCCATGGTTATACAACCAATCCATTCCTAATATTACATCAAACTCGCCAAGTTGAATTGGAATTAAATCCACATACAACTCATGCCCTCCTATAGTTATGCAACAATTCCTGTGAATATGCCTAACGAAAATTACTTCCTTATTTACAACTTCTATGTTCAGAGGATACTCTAATTCTTCTTGGGGTAATTTAATTCGTTGCACAAAATCACATGATACAAATGAACAGGTAGCACCCGAATCAAATAATACATATGCATTTATATCATTGATTGGAATGATACCTGACACCACATCCCTGGACGCCACTGCATCTTGCACGATCATGTTGAAAGTCCTTGCGGTTGGTCGATTAAGTGGGGCTGGACCAGTCATTGTCTGTTTGCCATTGTTGCTCCCCTTGTTCCCATTTCCTCCACTCGTCCCCTTTCTCGGACAGTTCCTCGCCTGTTGGTCTAATGCCCCACAAGTAAAACACCCATTCTTTTTCGGGACAGGACAATTAGGAGAAATGTGTCCCTCTTTCCCGCAATTGAAACACACATTCTTACCCTACAGACATGCGCCCGAATGGTTCTTCCCGCACTCCTTACAAGTGTCTATCTTCTTCTTTGAATCTCCCGGTTTATTTTCAGAATTTCCTCCTGGCTTATTGTTATTGCATTTCATTTTGTTAGTACCTCCATTACTTCCTTCACCTCTGTGCACTCCTTCATTCTTGTGCTTCTTCTGTTCTTTGTTGAACTTCATCAAAGCCTCACTTCCTCCCTCAGCAATTATGGCTTTTTCCAAAAGGGTAGCGAAACTGTTTGTCTGCAGCACTGATAGCCTATTATACAACCACGGTTTAAGACCTTGCTCAAACCTCCTAGTTTTCCTTTCTTCTGTATCAACCTGGTGAGGTGCAAACCTTGCCAGTTCGTTAAATTTTGCAGCGTATTGAGGTACAGTCATATCCCCTTGTTTTAGTTCCAGAAATCGTATTTCCATGCGACTCTGCATGCTTGTAGGAAAGTAATTCTCAAAGAAATACTTCCTTGAATCTCTCCCATGGTATTATTCCTGCTCCAACCCTGTTTAGGTTTGCCTCCCACCAAAAGTTAGCTTCGCCTTTCATCATATATGTAGCAAAAGTCGTCTTCTGCTCTTCCGCTACTCGAGCGATTGTAAATGCTTTCTCGATCTCTTTGATCCATGCTTGAGCCTCAATCGGCTCTGTGGTTCCTTTGAATTCTGGAGGTCCCACACTCTTGAAATCCTTAAAACTAGTTACTTGAGCCATCATAGGGTTTTGATTTGTGTTATTCATAGCTCTAACCCTGGAGTGCCCCGACTAACAAATCTATAAATTGTTGCATGGGATTTTGGTGGATTCCCAGCGCCGTTAACAGGCTCTTGTTATTCTCTTTGTCTTCCAGGTCTTCCTCTTGGCATATTTCTGTAACATATATATTACTATATATTATCACCCCATCATTTATTCTCACATCATTATAAGTTGAAAATAAATAAATAAACAAATAAATAAACCATCACATCACATATCTTAATAAACATATTTATATTAATATGCATATCGTAGTACATAGTACTTTACATCTGCTAGCATTCATACATATCCTCTATTTTACATAAGAGTTGAGATTTATATAATATTTACATACACACTCATATATATATATATATATATATATATATATATCCACTCATTATTTATGGAAGCATTCCACGCTCAACAGCTTCATCGTATTCCTGATCCATTATACGAATCATTATCTCTCGATCCATGGTGAATCGAGGCTGACCGAACTGCTTTGGGTAATTATAAAATCGGTCTTGGGTTCTCTCAAATGCTGTCCAAAAAGCATATCCCATATCATCTATCTTAGCCTTTTTAGATCGGACTTCTCTTTCTAGAATATCAACACATCGTACAGCTCTAACCCATGCATCTTCCATCCTTACTCGTTCAGCTGATTCCTCTTTCAACTGGCCTTTGATATTTTCTTTCTCCAATTCTAACTCTACTATTCTATGTTCCACCTGAGCTAGTTTTTGTTCAAGCTCTGCATATCGGGTAGCAAAATCTTGAACTATTATGTCTCTTTGTTCAACAATAGTCTGCCATTCTTCATCCTGCTCATCTAACTCTCGGATTCTATCCTCTAGTCTAATATTCTTATCCATCAGCTCAGCTAACATGTTATCCTCAATTGAGGTATCATCCTAGGGTATTCCATTTGAGTCCTCCACGGGCTCTTCTTCCCCAGGGTCCTCTTCTGGTTCACTCTCAGCTGCTACCTCTGTGACTGGCTCGGTGATGAGTGGGTTTTATATCTACGAATCAGGTATTGTTAGGCTTATTTATTGTGGTCTTTAAGTGTTTTTAGTATTATTTTACTTGTTTTTGTGTTTATTTATTGTAGGTTGGAGCTGGAGGGGCAAAAGGGTAAATTTGGAGTTCAAAATAGACCTAGTGGCATTTTTGTAAATTCCTGGGCCAGGCATAGCGCCAGCAGCGCTAGGGCTAGCGCCAGCAGCGCTAGGCCACGTTTTTGCACTATTTATCCAGCTGAAGGAGGAAAAAGAAGTTGATTCTGAAGAGGATTCTAGTCCATATTGATCCGATAGTGAGAAGGAAACCCGAGGAATAAAAACTTGGAGACTTTTAGTATTAATATTGTGTGTATTCTACTTTACTAGATATAGTTTTTTAGAGATATTCTGTGGATTACTTTTGTTGGAGCATTGGATTTTGATGTGGGTTTAAGCTTTACTTTGGATTTTATTCTTCAAATTGGGTTTGATCAATCTAATTCTTCTTACTTCAATTGATTGTTTATTTCTCCATGTTTAGTTTTGATCCCATAATGGCTTTTGGTTCAGACATGAACTAATCTCTATTATGGGATTCTAACAGATTTTAATATGCAGTCTAATTATAAGCTTGATTGTTAGATTGTTTTGCATATCATAAGAAACTTCTATCTTGATTGTTTTGCATGTATGAATGCTTGATCACCATTCGATTTCAGTACTTGTATGGAATTGAAAAATAACATATAAGTATGGATTGTAATCATGATAGCTTGCGAATTTGAGGCTTAATTGGATAGCTTAATATTGTGTGAATCAGATAGAAATATACTGTTTCACCGTAAGAGTCAAAATAAGGACTTGTGCTTAAAATCAATATAATTACAATTTCACATAGAAATATAGTGATTTTGGTTATAGTGGTGATTACATAGTGTCTATTGAGTATGGATATTATGTAAGTAGGTCATAATGCATTGAAAAGGTGGTTATGTCTATTTTAGTGTCCTTGGCTACTTTTCTGTGATATGTGCATTGTCTAGCATGATAGTGATAATTAGATGAACTATTAAATGAAGTTAGGGTCCCATTAATTCCAGGCTTGATATATTTTGTTAGTATTTGCATAGTTAGTTATTAATTGATATAGGAGTAATTTTGTCACCAAAAGTAAGTCATTAGTTTAAGCAAATAAATGTAGTGATAGAGCTGATGCATAGTGATTTAATTTAATCTTGTCTCTGTGGGACGATACTCTACTTCCTCTGTATTATTTGTTGACCGTGTATACTTGCACGAGTTAGAGCTCTTTTATTTAAGACTTAAAAAGAGGTAACAAGTTTTTGGCGCCGTTGCCGGGGACAGGCGTTAGATTTTTATTATTATCATCAGTTTTAAGCTATATTGTTTGACTTAGACAACTCTAATCTTTTCTTATTTCTATTTTTATTTTTTGTATTGGTTTCAGGTACTTGTAGAATTTTTATGCACACACGATCATCCAACTCAGAATTAACACCAGCTCAGGATAATATTGACGGAAGAGGTTGGAAAGTAAGAGTGCGTAGGAATTTGCAAGCACAGTTAGAAAGAACTATTCCGAAGATGGCGGAGGAACAGAGAATTGAGCAAAGAGAGGAACATAAAGCTTTGAGGGACTATTCCATGCCGAATATCACTGGATTGCAGTCTAGCATAGTCAGACCGGCAATAGCAGCAAATACGTTTGAGATTAAACCAGGAACCATTCAAATGGTGCAGAATTCGGTCCAGTTTGGGGGTGCTGCTACAGACGACCCTAATGAGCATCTTTTGAGTTTCATTGAAATTTGTGATACATTCAGATACAACGGGGTGACGGAGGATGCCATTCGACTAAGGCTATTCCCATTCTCATTAAGGGATAGAGCAAGAAGTTGGCTCCATTCTTTGCCTGCAGGATCAATTACTACATGGGAGGACCTAGCACAAAAATTTCTAGCCAAGTTTTTCCCAATGGCTAAAACTGCAAAACTAAGGACAGCAATTTCTCAATTTGAGCAACAACAGGGTGAGTCCTTATACGAAGCTTGGGATAGGTACAAGGAGATGCTAAGGAAGTGTCCACACCATGGGATGCTAGATTGGATGGTGATCAACACATTTTATAATGGATTGGGATGGCAGTCTAGGCAGATGGTAGATGCAGCTGCGGGTGGAGCTTTAGGGGCAAAGAGCTATGACGAGGCTTATAACCTTATTGAGACTATGGCAGCAAATGATTTTCAAAATCCTACAGCCAGAACGTCACAGCCCAGAGTTGCAGGTTTGTTGGAAGTGGATGCTATTACCCAGTTGTCAGCACAGATGGCGGCTATGGCAAAGAAAATAGATTCGTTGTCGGAAAGCAAGGCCAAGTCAGTTGCCTTCGTTTGTGAGATTTGTGCGGGGTCGCACTCAACAGATCAATGTGCTATCAACTCGGAGTCGGTGCAGTATGTGAACACTTATAAGAAAGACCAAGGTCAGTTTCAGAACACATATCACCCCAACAACCGCAATCATCCAAACTTTAGTTGGTCAAACAACCAAGGAAATCAGCAGCAGCAGTTTCAGCAGAACAATCAGTTTCAGCCGGCGCAGCAACAGTATGCTCCACGACCACCTTTTCCACCGGGATATTCTCAACAACAACATCCTACTCCATACGCACCTCCGCAGGAAAAGAAATCAGAAATGGAGGAGATGATGTTAAAGTACATGGCGAATACAGAGGTTATGATCAAAAGCCAGGTAGTGGCTATTAAAAATCTGGAAGCTCAGATGGGGCAAATGGCGACTATGCTTAACAGCAGGCCTCAGGGTTCATTGCCAAGTAACACAGAGGCAAATCCACGGAGAGAAGGTAAGGAACAGTGTCAGGCCATTACACTCAGATCGGGAAAGCAATATTCAGGAAATGTACCAGACTAAGCAGCACCGAGTTTACAAGGGGATGACACTGGGGTAGAAACTGAGATAAAAATTGAAGATGAACAAAAAGAGAAGAAGGATAACTACGAGTCAGTAGAGAAGGAGAAAGCTAGTTCAGATGGGAAGCCCGTGAATACAGAACCGCAAGTTCACCCTCGAGTTCCATATCCGCAAAGATTGAATAAACAGAGGGATGATAAACAGTTCAGAAAGTTTTTGGAGGTTTTTAAGAAACTGCAGATCAACATACCTTTCGCGGAGGCATTGGAACAAATGCCAAGTTATGCAAAGTTTATGAAGGGTATACTGTCAAGGAAGAGAAGGTTAGACGAGTTTGAGACAGTGGCCTTGACAGAGGAATGCAGTGCAGTGCTTCAACATAAATTACCACCAAAGCTGAAAGATCCGGGCAGTTTCACAATTCCATGCACGATCGGAAAGATGAGCTTCGATAAATGTTTGTGTGATCTTGGGGCAAGTATTAACCTGATGCCGTTGTCAGTATTCAGTCAGTTGGGATTGCCGGAACCAAGACCAACAAATATATCTCTGCAGTTAGCCGATAGATCTATCACATATCCACGGGGGATAGTGGAAGACGTACTGGTGAAAGTGGACAAATTTATTTTTTTTCCGGCGGACTTCATCATTCTGGATTATGAAGAGGTCAAAAATATTACCCAATCATACTAGGGTGACCATTCCTAGCCACTGGAGGACTTTGATAGACGTGCAGAAAGGGGAGCTTACAATGCGTGTACATGACCAGGAGGTGACGTTTAACGTTTTCAAAGCAATGAAGCTTCCAACCGATGAAGAAGAATGCTTCAGAGTAGATTTGGTGGATAGTATAGTGCATGATGAAGTTGCAAGTTTGTTGGGATATGAACCACTGCAGCGAGTGATTGCTGAAAATTCAGATTTGGAGGATGAAGAATGTGCTGAACTTGTGCAATATCTAAATACCACCCCCAAATTCGGAAAATTCAGAACACCTATCGAGCCACTTACGAAAGCGGGAGAGACATCAGTAAAGTTGAAACCATCTCTTGAGATGCCTCCTGAACTTGAACTTAAACCACTTCCAGAACATCTCAGGTACGCATTTTTAAATAAAGATTCAAAGCTACCTGTGATTATTTCTTCTGCACTAACATCTTTTCAGGAGGAAAAACTACTACGAGTGCTTAGAGAGTTTAAATCAGCTATTGGATGGACCATAGCCGATATCAAGGGATAAGCCCGTCTTTTTGCATGCATAAGATCTTATTGGAAGAAGGTAGCAAGCCGACAGTTGAACAACAAAGAAGGCTCAATCCTATAATGAAAGAAGTGGTTAAGAAGGAGATACTGAAATGGCTGGATGCGGGAATAATCTACCCTATCTCGGATAGTGCATGGGTGAGCCCTGTGCAGTGCGTACCAAAGAAGGGTGGAATGACCGTGGTCACCAATGAGAATAACGAGCTGATCCCAACGCGAACCGTAACAGGGTGGAGAATTTGCATGGACTACCGCAAGCTTAACAAAGCTACAAGGAAGGACCATTTTCCACTTCTGTTTATTGATCAGATGTTGGACCGACTAGCGGGTCATGAGTACTATTGCCTTCTGGATGGGTATTCAGGCTACAATCAGATTACGATAGCTCCAGAAGACCAGGAAAAGACTAAGTTTACATGTCCATACGACACTTTTGCCTTTAGAAGAATGTCTTTCGGGTTGTGCAATGCTCCAGCCACTTTTCAGAGATGTATGACAGCGATTTTTTCAGACATGGTCGAACAGAATGTTGAGGTATTTATGGATGACTTTTCGGTATTTGGTGATTCTTTCGATCTATGTCTTGAAAATTTGGTAATGGTTTTAAAGAGATGTGTTGAAACAAATTTAGTATTGAATTGGGAGAAGTGCCATTTTATGGTAGAAGAAGGAGTCATACTGGGACACAAAGTGTCGAAGAAAGGCATTGAGGTGGACAGGGCAAAGCTGGAAACGATTGAGAATTTACCTCCACCCACGTCAGTAAGAGGTGTCCGCAGTTTTCTTGGTCATGCAGGTTTCTACCGTAGATTCATCAAGGACTTCTCCAAGATAACTAAACCATTGTGCAGTTTATTGGAGAAGGATACACAGTTTAAATTTGATGAGGCTTGCATGAGGGCATTTGAGCATTTAAAGAATAAGTTAACATCAGCACCAGTTATCACAGCACCAGATTGGGCGTTACCGTTTGAGCTGATGTGTGATGCCAGTGATTACGCAGTGGGGGCTGTTTTGGGGCAACGGAAGGAGAAGATGTTTCATGTGATATACTATGCCAACAAGACTCTTACTGATGCACAGTTAAACTACACCACCACAGAGAAAGAGTTATTGGCAGTGGTTTATGCCTTTGATAAATTTAGGGCATATCTGATAGGCACAAGGGTAATAGTGTATACGGATCACTCGACAATTCGACACTTAGTGGCGAAGAAGGATGCAAAGCCCGGGTTGATCAGGTGGATATTACTGTTGCAAGAATTTGATTTAGAGATCAAGGATAGGAAGGGTACCGAAAACCAAGTAGCAGACCACTTATCTCGACTAGAGCACCCGGAAAGGGAGGTCGAAAACAAAGTTGAAATCAATGAATCTTTTCTGGATGAGCAGTTGTTTGCGGTGCAAGGGGAAGTGCCATGGTTTGCGGATTACGCAAATTATTTGGTGAGTAAGATGTTACCTTCTGACTTGGTGGGGCACCAAAAGAAAAAGTTCTTGCACGATGTTAAATGGTATATATGGGATGAACCGTATTTGTTTAAACAATGTGCGGATTAAATGATAAGAAGGTGTATCCCATATAGTGAGACTGAAGGGATTTTACATGATTGTCATTCTTCTGTGTATGGAGGACATTATGGCGGAGAGAGAACAACGGCTAGAGTACTTCAAGCAGGATTCTACTGGCCGACAATCTTTAAAGATGCATACAGTTTTGTTCAGCGGTGTGATCGATGTCAGAGAGTAGGTAATATTTCAAAGAGGAATGAAATGCCTTTGAATACAATCCTTGAAGTAGAAGTTTTCGACGTGTGGGGGATTGATTTCATGGGGCCTTTTGTATCTTCGTGCGGTAATCTCTACATCTTATTAGCAGTCGACTATGTGTCTAAATGGGTAGAAGTGGCAGCACTTCCGACAAATGATGCCAAGGTAGTCCTAAAGTTTTTTGCATCGCAGTATTTTCACAAGATTTGGGACTCCTAGGGCTATTATCAGTGATGAAGGTAGTCACTTCTGCAACAGGCAGTTTCACAAACAGCGTTGCTGGCTAAGTATGGGGTAAATCATCGTATTGCTACATCTTATCACCCCCAGACAAACGGCCAAGCGGAAGTATCCAATCGAGAGGTAAAAAGAATCCTCGAAAAAATTGTGAATCCGACGAGGAAGGATTGGTCCTTAAAGCTAGATGACGCTGTGTGGGCATATAGGACTGCATACAAAACTCCGTTGGGTATGTCACCGTTTCAGCTGGTATATGGAAAAGCTTGTCATCTTCCGATGGAGCTAGAACACAAAGCATATTGGGCAATTCGGAAGTTGAACTTTGATTCAACAGCTGCAGGGGAGAAGCGTTTAATCCAAATCAATGAGTTGGACGAATTTCGACTACGGGCTTATGAAAACTCGAAGCTGTATAAGGAGAAGGTGAAGAAATGGCATGATCGTAAGATCATTGAGAGAACATTCGAACCGGGACAAAGGGTTTTACTTTTCAATTCCAGACTTAAACTTTTTCCCGGGAAGCTGAAATCGAGATGGTCAGGACCATTCACAGTGAAGACGGTTTTTCCACATGACGCGATTGAAGTATACGACAAATTTCTGGATCAATCGTTCAAGGTGAATGGACAGAGGTTGAAGCATTACTTTGGGGATGAGGTGGATCGACAGAAAGTCACCGTAATCCTTTCTGCGACATGAGAATCAAAGACAGTCAAGCTAATTGACTATAACTTAGCGCTATCTGGGAGGCAACCCAGCATTTTAATCTTTTATTCATCTTTTGTTTCGTAATTTATTTTATTCCAAAAAAAAAAAGGTTTCTCTAACTAACTTTGGACTTGGGTTGATGTATGTGCAGGTGGGAACTTGAAATTGGCCAAAAATTGACCAAGTGTGCTTATAGCGCCAGAGGCGCCCAACCTAGCAAACTCAAAGCGCCAGAGGCGCTCCACCTCGCCTTGAGCTACTGGACCATAGCGCCAGAGGCGCCCACAAAATGCCCATCCAAGTGCCATTGGCGCTACATCATACCCGGTTTAGTACATAACCAGCGCCAGCAGCGCTCGTCAACATACGAAGCCAGCGCCAACGGCGCTGCTCCACGCCAACGCAGTTTGCCCCCAAGCGCTAATAGCGCTCCACATAGCGCCAACGGCGCTGGCCACAGCTCCAACACACTGCACCATAGCGTTGTTAGCGCTCGCCCCACTCATTTCATAGCGCTAGAAGCGCTCGGCATAAAAAAAAAATTTTTAAAACCCTAGGGCGGGCTTACTAATAGTTTTGCACTACAAAGCTAATTTTTTCTTCTTCTACTACATCATTCCAGCCGCCTCCTGCATTCTTGTCTCAATAGTTGCCGAGCAAAGTGTGTTTCTAGCAACAAAGTCATTATTGCTACACCCAATCTCTCAACCCTTGTTGGTTCATAACTCTTGCAATCAAAGAGCTCTCTTCCATAGCAAAAGGGGATTGATTTTCTACATTGGACTCTAGCAATTTCAAGTGAGTTTTATATTTGTGAACAATTACAACTTGATATTGTTGGCTAGAAAGTTTCAGTGCTAGTTTTTTTGGTGATAGTTCTTGGTTTTGCTTGTGCACCCAATTGATTTGTGTTGGCTCAATTGGGATTGGGTTTAATTTCTAATTGTCTATCTTTATGCTTGTAAGTTGTGGGGAATTTTTATTGTGCTAAGTTTGTTTATTCATAAGTTTGGGGGGAACTATTGAACAAGGGTTTTTCAAGTGTGCACGCCAAGTGTTTTGACATATTGCCCCAACGAAATTTTGAGTTCTTGTGGGTCTTGTCTTGTGTTTAATTGATTATTAATGGCTCCCAAAAGACATAGAGGGGAAAGTTCAGGTTCATCAGCTGTGGTAAAGTATGATAAGAAGAAATTTGTTAGCCCCGAAGCAAGTGATAGGTTTAAAAATTGGTCTTCCGGGAAATCTCTAATTCCTGAACGTGGCTTGCTACCTATTGATCGGGTAGATGGGGAGTTAGCTCAAATGATACGCAGCCGCAATTGGATGGTATTTACTGCACAACCCGAACCAGCTGCCGTGAATATTGTGAGAGAGTTTTATGCTAATGCTAAAGAAGCTAATGGGAATCTGATTATGGTTCGGGGTCAGGAAATAAATGTGGGCCGTAAAAATATTAATGCGTATTATGGGTTGCAGAAAATTCACAGGGATGGCTATACAAAATACTTGGAAGAGGATTTGGATTATTCTGAGATTATAGAAGCCCTCTATGAACCAGGGACTGAATGGAAGCTGTCTGACCACCAAGAAGCTGTGCACTTTCCATCAGCCAAATTGAGTAGATATGGAAAAGCATGGCATGCTTTTATCTGTGCTAAGTTGATGTCGTGCCGCCATATGAGCGATGTCATTAATCTGCGGGCGGCGTTATTGTACTGCATTGCTAAAGGGAAGACAGTGGATATAGGGGAGATAATTCATGAATCTATCATACACACGCTTGAGGGTAGTACCACGGGTGGACTGCCTCACCCTTCATTGATCACTGATTTGTGCCGTCGAGCGGGAGTCCCGTGGGATAAAGATGAAGTTATGCAGGTCCCATTGCCTCCCATTGATCATGCTGCAATGGGACGGTACAGAGTATGGGGTGGAGGTGAGTCGCACCCGCGGGGTTTAGGTTTCATTCTACCACAGCAGCTGCCACAGGAGCAGGCACCGGAGCAAACCACCACCTGTTGAGGATACCGTTCCATCCCCTACTATAGTTGAGACTATCCGACAGGATCTTCGGCATCATACTCGTCGAATAGACTTAGTGGCAGGATCGATTCAGAGGGGTTTTGATCGGATGACTCGACAGCAGACTCGACTTGCTCAGCGCCAGGCGGAGATTTATGCGTATAATGTTAACTGTTCGACAGCCTTGGCAGATATGTTTGGGCGGATGAATCCTTTGGCAGGATCATTCCAGTTTCCACCAGCTCCTCCTCTTTCTATTTACCCACCACCTGACTCGCCTCCTGATGCGGATGATGAGGATGATGATGACGCTGCCGATGGCAGTGATGATGAGTAGTGTTCTTCATCAGGGGAGTCCTCTGTTCTTCATCTCTTTTTCTTTTTCAATGAGGACATTGTCTTGTTAAGTTTGGGGGTATAGTTTTTGTGTTTTCATGCATATAGTTTGTTTTGTTTCCTTGTGTTTTTGCATGATGCATGGTAGTTGCATGTATTTGTTTAGGTTGTGTTACGCGTTTTAAGCATGTAGTTTCATGAATTAAGCATAAATTGATATAGTATCTAAAGTGGGCCAATGATAAGACGGGTTTCATGGTTTTTAACTTGAGAAGAATTGAAAACTAGTGTTTAGTGATAACTTTGATTAGGTAGTGAAGTTTAACCTGTCTGAAACTTTTGTTAAGAAGGAAAGCACACAATCAATTGTTTTGATCAGTTTAATTCAAATTGTTGTATAATTTTCTTCTGGTGGAAGATTTGGGTTAAAACTTGATAAGATCGGTGAAAACGTCCATTAAATGAAAAACAGGCAAGAATCTAAGTTTGGGGGAATTTTGGAAAAAAAATTTTGAACCTTTCCCAAATAAAGAATGGATCATGTGGTGGGTTGAAACGGAGCGTAAAACGCACTCACTCATAAACACATGGAACGAGATGGAGCGTAAAACGCACTCGTTCAAAAGAAAGTGAGATGGAGCATAAAATGCACTCACTAAAAAGAAAAAAAATTGTTTTAAATTCCTGGGGAAGGGTTTAAAAAAGGATTTAAATGTGCTAAATAACCTTAGTGATACCTTCATGCTTAGTGATTGCTTGAATCAGTTGAATTGGTTGTATTCACGGGTTGAATTGGGTTGCAATTTAAAGTTTTCTTCTAAGAAGTCAATTATGTGATGGATTTGAATTGTAATTGATTGGAATGATTGATTTACACACACGCACAACATGGATGATGACAGGTGTAACTTGATTAGTTGGTTAAAGTTAGAAACTTTGCATTGGTTAGAGATTCTACTTTAGTATTTATGATATCTTTGAGGCCTGATGTTGGATACTGTATTGGTTAATTGTTTGATTCGTAGGCATGATAGTTAGTTCACATTTGCATCATTGCATTGCTTGGGGACAAGCAATTGGTTAAGTTTGGGGGTATTTGATGAGTGGGTTTTATATCTACGAATCAGGTATTGTTAGGCTTATTTATTGTGGTCTTTAAGTGTTTTTGGTATTATTTTACTTGTTTTTGTGTTTATTTATTGTAGGTTGGAGCTGGAGGGGCAAAAGGGTAAATTTGGAGCTCAAAATAGACCTAGTGGCATTTTTGTAAATTCCTGGGCCAGGCATAGCGCCAGCAGCGCTAGGCCACGATTTTGCACTATTTGTCCAGCTGAAGGAGGAAAAAGAAGTTGATTCTGAAGAGGATTCTAGTCCATATTGATCCGATAGTGAGAAGGAAACCCGAGGAATAAAAACTTGGAGACTTTTAGTATTAATATTGTGTGTATTCTACTTTACTAGATATAGTTTTTTAGAGATATTCTGTGGATTACTTTTGTTGGAGCATTGGATTTTGATGTGGGTTTATGCTTTACTTTGGATTTTATTCTTCAAATTGGGTTTGATCAATCTAATTCTTCTTACTTCAATTGATTGTTTATTTCTCCATGTTTAGTTTTGATCCCATAATGGCTTTTGGTTCAGACATGAACTAATCTCCATTATGGGATTCTAACAGATTTTAATATGCAGTCTAATTATAAGCTTGATTGTTAGATTGTTTTGCATATCATAAGGAACTTCTATCTTGATTGTTTTGCATGTATGAATGCTTGATCACCATTCGATTTCAGTACTTGTATGGAATTGAAAAATAACATATAAGTATGGATTGTAATCATGATAGCTTGCGAATTTGAGGCTTAATTGGATAGCTTAATATTGTGTGAATCAGATAGAAATATATTGTTTTCACCGTAAGAGTCAAAAATAAGGACTTGTGCTTAAAATCAATATAATTACAATTTCACATAGAAATATAGTGATTTTGGTTATAGTGGTGATTACATAGTGTCTATTGAGTATGGATATTATGTAAGTAGGTCATAATGCATTGAAAGGTGGTTATGTCTATTTTAGTGTCCTTGGCTACTTTTCTGTGATATGTGCATTGTCTAGCATGATAGTGATAATTAGATGAACTGTTAAATGAAGTTAGGGTCCCATTAATTCCAGGCTTGATATATTTTGTTAGTATTTGCATAGTTAGTTATTAATTGATATAGGAGTAATTTTGTCACCAAAAGTAAGTCATTAGTTTAAGCAAATAAATGTAGTGATAGAGCTGATGCATAGTGATTTAATTTAATCTTGTCTCTGTGGGACGATACTCTACTTCCTCTGTATTATTTGTTGACCGTGTATACTTGCACGAGTTAGAGCTCTTTTATTTAAGACTTAAAAAGAGGTAACACTCGGGTGCAACTATTAATTCTTCACTTACCACATGAATATCTCTAATTCATTCTTCGCCTGACATCCTACAATCAAGTTTAATAACTTAATTAGTATCTCTGAATAATCAACTTTGTTTTAGCAAAAATATTTTTACTCATCACTTAAAACTCTACATGAGTTTATCTCCTCACTATCTCCACTAATTTTCTCTACGGTTATATCCTAAGGTACTCCTACCTAAGGTTTATAACCTATAGCTCTGATACCAACCTGTGACGCCCCCAAATCCATGTACTAGCTACAATGGAATGGTGCTCACTATTCAACCTAAACTTCTTCTGAGTATATAAAGTTTAGACTCACACTATTGACAACTAGGTAGTTCCCAGGAAAGAGGGGGCCTTCCGCATAAACGGCGCGCAATTAAATAACCCCTTTCCTTGATAGAACATTCTAGACATTGTCAATAATGTTAAATCTAAATTAAGAATTCACACATTTAACTTAACATAACTTAGATAGTTTATTTCAAACATCTCCGTCTAGTCCCAAGGTTCTTATAACCTTTACAAATACACACATATATAAAATCCTTCAAATTCATTACAAATATTATAAATATTTAATTATTGCATAACATGCTTCCTATGCATCCATCTTTCTTTCCCTTTCCCTTTATCCTTGCCTGATCCTTCAGTTTTTTCATGTTTAGCTGCAAATATTAGGTTTAAGCAAGAATGAGCACAAATTGCCCAACAAGTAATATGAGAGTTTAACATCGAACATCAAGAAAAGGGATCATCTACATCTGAGCTTCAACAATTAGAATAAACTTGAGAAGTATTTGAATAACAAGAAATAATGAGATTTCAAGTTGTTACCATCGTATTGAGCGGTAATAAATACCTTGAACAAATAAAACCATCAGGACGAATATCAACCACAAAGACCGACAAACATCCTCCGCAGGTACTTTAGGGGATCAACCTATCGTACCATATATTGTGCACATATATAAATATTCAATGCCTAAGCGTAAATGGGACTATATGCCCGACATCTGTTATCCCTTTTTCATGGTTGTTCATCTCAGTTTTATACCACGAGTCCGTACCAAAGAAATTTGGATTGGTTTTGACTTTAAATAACATCTATGATTTGAACGGATTCAACAAAATATCATCGCACATCAATATTGTCTAGCCGGAACAATTGGCTTCGACGCATATATTCAACAGTTCATGAATATTAAGAACTTTACTAACATAAAGAAATTCGATAATGAAACAATGCTTTTAATGTACATAAGTACGAATACTAGCATCTATCATCAATTAAATAATTTATAATTCAACAATAAAAGGAGACTTGCACAATATGTAAACTTGTGTAAGTTTATAACATCATCATCATAAGAACTTGTACGGAATAATAATTGCACAAGTTAGGAAACTTACATTCAATATAGAAATCGAATGAAGTTAGGATACTTGCCTGATATGTCGTCTAAATATAACGTTATTAATTTGTCCTTCAAAAGACCTACACATATTATTAAGGTCATCACACCAATTAGTCACATACGTCATATGCCGTCATATTTTAGCCGATAAAACTTTACTCGAATTAATTATTTTACCTTTACATAAATCAATTTTCTTTATTAAAACGTAGTGAACCATTTTATTATTTTTCTTTCTCCTGGCCACACATACTTAGAAATATTCTCCATGTAAAAATAATTTTATTATAATTTTTTAACTTTATTAAGTATTTTTAAAAGGTGTCATTTCGGTTCAAAACTTAGCAATTTTGCTATAACGAACTTAATTTCAAAAATTCCCAAATTTGGTCGGTATCTTAATCATATTAAAGTATACTTTCAGTTAAAATTTCATAACTATCTGAGTTATAGAACTAGAGTTATAGCAGTTTTCGTCGAGAAAACCCTAATATTAAATTGGTCATATCTCACTCATCCGAAGTCGGATTACGTTTATCTTTGGACATGAGATTTGTTATACCATATAGTTTCATTATCCAAAAGGGCTTAATGTTTCTCACGAGTTAAGTGGACAAAACTGTCCACGAAAAAACAATGGGCAGCAAGCTTTTACCGATTTTCTAGTTTTTCCTGTTTTAGTAGAAATTCCATCATAAATAACTTACAATGTATTTTCTGGAATTTTCCGTTGGAGGGATTAGGGAACTCATATATCTATCAGCACAAGTTGACCACACTCAAAAATTTGAAATATAATGAGAGTTATGGTTGTTCAAATTTTAGTTTCTGTTTTTAGGAAAAACTGATTTTATCTTCTTTATTGCAACTTTGGTTCTTCAACTATTTTTCATCGTCTAAGTTATTTAACATCAATATCTAACATATTTACATATATATGAGTATGATACATTTTTACATACATATATCCAAGATCTTTATAAGAAAATTGAATATAGAAAGGTTTTAAGTATTACCTTCACTTAGTTGGTAGAACTTCCTCCTCTTGCTCCTAACCTTTCCCCCAAGATCTTAAACTCTCTCTTTCTCTTATCTCTAACTTAGTTTTCTGAAAATGAAGTAATGTAATGCAAGTATTCTTGGTGTTGGCTATTTATAGACCCAAATGAAAGAATTGCAAGTAGCTCCTCCTTTCTTGGTTTTCATTTACGGTCTACTCCTTCATCTTTTCATCTTCTCTCATTTGTCCTAACTATTTATCCTAGTCATCCAATCAATTAAAGCTAGGATTTTAGGGTAGTCAAACTAGGGAATCATGATCCCCATTTTCCTCTTTCTTTTCTTCCCACTATGTCTCCCACCATCTCTTTTTCTTTTCTTTTTTTTTAACTCATTTCTTACATCATTAATGCATCACCACTTCTAGAAGCTGGATCAAGGACTTGGGCTTGGCTTTTTGGGCTCCTTGCAAGATTTATTAGGGCTTGTATTGGACTCATGCTTGGGTTATTTTAATTCTTTCTTGGACTCTCCCAATTAACATTTAACTTGGGCTTGTCAACTAGGTTTATTCCTTAATTATTTTGCCCCATTATTAACTTACTTGCATAATTAATTTGGGCTCTCTCTTACATTGTCATACAAGGTTAGCAACCAAGCTTTGTTAGTTAATAACCTAACCTTTAATTCTCTTAACACTTAATCAACTTGATTAAATTATTTTTTTTATTCCTTAGTTAGTTCAAACTAATTAAATTAATTAGTCTTGTCTAACTATTAACTTGCATCTCTCATCACTTAAATAAATATATTACACATATATTTATTCATTTATAATATTTGCATAAAAAATTTAAACAAACTTCATTTCATTAATAACTATACATAACCTTATTTACAATGTTACATGATTTTCTCGGTTATTACAGTTAGAATATGTAAGTAAATGAATATAAATATTATGTGTTTGTTTATATTTGTTTATTATATAAACAAATAAAAGAAGGTCTTGTAACCTAATCATTATATATTAGGTATAAGAATTAAAATAACTTAAGAGTTATGGTATATGAGAATGATAATATTTAAATTATATACTAATCTAAGGGATAAATTTTATTATCTCAATGTAGTATTTATTTTGAACCTAATTAAAGAAAGTTAATTAGGTTATAATATTAAATATACATGAGTAAGGATTTAAATTATAAATGAGTGGACTAGAAAACCTAATTTAATAATTAGGATAATGTAAAATAAAAGTATTAGGTTATGCTAATTTACATTGCCCAAATAATTAAATAAAGTCCCACTAATAGTTAATTAATTTAGTGGACTAACCTAAGAATTTTTAATATCAAACAATTGATATGATAAGTAAATTAATTAAATATTCAATTAAAGTGAATATAGTAAGTAAATAAATTTTGTACATTGATTAATATGTGTATTAATTAATGAGAATTATGTAATACTTTATTTGATTAAATTAAGTTATTAATGTTGAGAAATTAAATTACTTAATATTTAAGAGAATAATAAGTTAATTACTTTAATAAGCAAATAATGCAATTAAAATAAAAGCAATTTGGGCAAATGAAGGAATGAACCTTTGGATAAGGAGGGAGTATAATAAAGTATGTGACTAATTAAAAAGATAAGGGAGAAGGAAGGATAAAAAGGGAAAGTAAAATATATATATATATATATATATATATATATCTAAATATCTCATTCACTCTCATTTCTCATTCTTGGATGAAAATCAAAGAAAGAAAAATGGAGAGAGAGAGAGAGAGAGAGAGAAGACCGACCGAAGGAAGATGAGAAAGAAGAGAGAGAAAGGGAAACCATGGAAATGGAAAGAAGAAGAAGAAGAAAGCTAATGGAAGGTAAAGGAAAATTCCTATTTTTGTAGTTAAAGTTTTATATACTATTACGTTAGATCCATGAATTTTTTGGCTATTTTGGACTATTTAAATATAGTAAATGGATTTTAAAAATTCCAGAAATAATATATGTTCATAAGAGATTCATACTCTGTCAAATCCCAGAAAAAAATAATTTTGGTTATGATTTGGTATTTTTAATAGAAATAATTTAGTTATAGATAAATGGATTAAATAAGTTATGTGATGTTAAAATTTGTGTAAATGTGATTTTTTTGACAAAAGGTCCTTAAAATGATGGGATCAGATTTGTGAAGGGTATTTTGTTTAATGTTGATGAAATATTATGGTTGTGGTATGTTACGATGAATTGGAAATTCGATTTGATAAAAATGGGGATAACAGTTGAATCCAGCTTGTTGGATTGTAGTATTCGGCTTGCTGAATTAATAAATTTGGTTTGCTGAATTAGTGAATCTAGCTTGCTGAATTGTAGGATAGTTTGAATCCAGGTTGATGGATTGGATGTTGGTTTAAATCTAGGCTGCTGAATTGGTATGTTGGATAATCCAACTTGTTGGAATAAGTATTCAGGCTTAATGAATTATAAAAAAGAACTTATAAAATAAAAGACTTAGTGTTAAGTCATAAGATTTATGTTAAAGTGGTAGTACAGTTGTGTTCTTTAATAGTTGATGTATAGTAGCTGAGCTAAACATTTCCTGCAGGGAGCGGAGGTATATACGAACTAGCAACTGATCTAACTCACTGTGAAAACAGTGTAGACGAGACGGAAACTAGTTTGTTGGTTATGTGTGGGAAACCACTCAGCATACTATATTTAACACTGTTAAAGACTCGATGTGTGCTAGTTTTAGAATTATGAATGCGTATGGTGCTAAGGTGTTATCTAATATTTGATTGTGTGGTTAAATGTTAGATAATTTACCTATAAAGAAGTTATATTATAAAGTGATATGTGCGATGCTAATTGAAAGATCAATCTTATAACTGATAGGTCTTTCATAAGAGATTAAGTTAGATTGCGTAGCAGTAATCGACGGTACAGGCAAGTTTCCTATCCTTGTGCAAGTATCTTAACTTCATTTTCATATTGAAATGCAAGTCTCATTAACCTTACTCAAGTTTATATTGAGCAAGTTCCTCTTAACTCAAACTTGAGTTGTTATGTTTCAAGCATGCTAGTGGTTTAACTCTTTATAATTATTCCACCTCCTTAAATTATTGATTCGCACTTAGTGTATGTTGCATATGTTCATCAGGTATGAAAGGCTGATCACCTTCATTACCTTAAGGTTCAGTTAAATTGGTTCATGGTCATTATTGACACCCTGTATTATTGAATTCAGTCATTCAATCATTAAAATTTTGGTTCATGTTCTTTCACAAGTATTATATTGTTGAAAACTCTAAAGCTTATTCATTCTTTCAATCATGATATATCTTTCTTGCGTTTAAACTTGCTGGGAAAAATAGTTACTCACCCTTGCCATATCATGATAACAAATTTCAGATTAAGGCGAGTGTTCGAGGAAAGACATATACAAAAGCAAAGGACAAGATTAGATGGTTATGCACGTTAACTATTTAATTATCTGATGTAAATGATATCGTAAACATTTTAAGTTACTAAAGGTATATATTAAAATAAAGGTTATAGACCTTGGGATATGTAGCAGAGATTATTATATAAACAATTTATATTTATATCTTCCGCAGTAGTTATAAATATGATGTATCGTGACGCACTAGATCCGAGGTTCAAGGGACCCGAATTTGGGGGCGCTACATTTGGTATCAGAGCTGTAGGTTATAAACCTTAGGTATGGATATCTTAGGCTATAACCGCAGAGATAAGGATAAGGAATAAACTCAAATAGAGTTTAAGTGCTAAGAGATGAATTTAGGAAATTTATTATTAAGATTAGAAGAAGATAAAGAAGATTCAAAGAAGAATCTTAAAGAATTATAAAGATAAGAATCTGAAGTTATCCGACTCTGATAATAAAGAGGACGAGTAATGATGAATAGACAAAATCTATCAGACTAAAACCATAAAGGAAATGATAATATAATATGATTAAAGGGAAAGTTAAAAAGATCGTAAAAAAACGATTATGAGATAGAAAAGAATCGTAATATAATACGATTATAAGAAAAGGTCACAACATGATCTGGTGAGGTCGTAAAAAAGGCCAGGGGATCAATCTATTGATTGGAAATGTTATAGCAGAATTGTTGTACGAAAGTTGTACTATGAAATTGTACTATATAAACTCATGAAAGAGTGATTAATGTTGATATACGAATTAAATGAAATTCGTATTGAGTAAAGGGAAAGTTAGAATTATGTGGGATTTCAATGGAGGATTCATGTTAGTGGTTGAGTTGAACAATTCCTTGTATGGGCGGGGAATTTTTGCTTGGTGTAACAACTGCTTCGCTTCCCATATTGATTAGTGGCCGAGTTGACCAATTCCTTGTATGGGCAGGGGATTGTGTTTGCTTTGACAACCACTTAGCTTCTTATATTGATAATCATTGAAATATTGGTGTCGCGCTATCGATATACGTGTGACGAGAAGGTGATTCTTTTCTCATATTTATATTTGATAGTTAGAGAATATTAAGATTAGGTACGAGTTCTTTAAACTCATACGTATGGTAAGTTCGTGACTCATAATCGTATGGTGGAACCCCTCAACGAATGGACGATTTTGGTCTGACTAGGATAAGTTCCTAAACCCATATGATTGTGGTAAGTTCTTGAACTCATAACGTGTGGTATGATTGATGAACTATACTGGCATATAGAAAGTTGTGGATGAAGAATTGAGGATTTTTAGTATAGTAAGCTTTAAGGGTGATAGAAATAGATAGAATTATTAAGCAATGGATCATTGGAGAAATTGAAGTTAATGGTGGAAGCATAGGTATTCCAAATCTTCTAGTAATGCTAGATTTTGAAATTTTTGACATCAAGCTAAATTCGCACTAATGTGCTTTTAAAAATAAAAATGAAAATTTTGTTATCCTGAAAACAGAGTGACGAGTGTGTAGAACTGGGCTTCGAACCACTAACACGTCGTTACCTGTTGCGGCATGATAACACCAAAAATGAGTTTTTTGGTTTGAAAGTGTTTAAAGAAGAGTTTACACTATTTGTTTCGGCTAGACAAAAAATGATTTAAAATATCAATATATATTTTTAAATAGTCATCAATACATCATATAACCTGGTGTAGAATGACAGATGATGGAGTCATCAATGCAGATTAACCTAGTGTTGCATGTGATCTAAGGATCGTCAGCTCACTACTGTATGATGTAGTATGACAAAGTCACAAAATGACGGAATACTCAACGGACTGTAAATACATTGCGGTATCATGACGTCATAAAATGATTTTCAGAATTTTGAATCAGTTAAAGAAAAGTCAATGCCAATTTAAGTGGTAGACAAATATTTCGATTGATGTTCGAATTATTGGTATATGTCTAAGCTAATTGATTCAGCTAGACAAATATTTATAAAAATTTAAGTAATCTCTTTGAGAATTTATCCCGAACTAAATTGTTTTGGTGCGGAGTCTTATGCTAAGTCTGAGGTGAACAACTCTGAAAAATGGGGGTATACCGGTTGGATAATATATTCCAATTTAAGAACGCATATAGTCGTTCTGAAAACTAAGGTGCAATAAGTTAAACACCTAACGTACTCGACTAGGTAGTTTACCTTCTTCGTGATTGTAAACATACCTGGTAAATTACCGTTTTACGGTGTGACTACCGTTAAAACTATGTGTTCATGGTCTATATCACCCCTCAACATGATATGAAAAGTTATTTTAACTCCTTAAAGAGAGGTTATGGTAGAATGTGATGATGGAAAAGATCCTCATAGAAGGAAATAACATGTACTCATTAAATTGAGAACGTAATCAGATGTGATCAGATACAGGTTAAATTGAAAACCTAGTTTTGATGAATATACTTTTGGTACAATAGTGATTTCGGGGACGGAATCCTTATAAGGGGGGATAATGTGACAACCCAAAAATTCATAAGATTTATTAATAAAATCATGAATGATTAAATAAAGGTTAAAAGATAAAACCTAGACTTGGAAATAGAGGAATGATTAAAATTTTAAGAAAAACCTATATGGTTTACTCTTTGAAAGAGAATAGAGAAAATATGGGTTATAAAATTTCAAAACCCTATAAATGAATTTATATGTACTTAAAGGGATATTATGGATAAGGTATTACAATACCTATAAATTTGATGTGAACTAAATGGTGTAAGAAATTTAATAATGATACAAGTGAAAAATTTGTCAAGAAAATAAATTTTCAAATGAAGGGTTGCTATAAGATTAAAGAAAAGGTGTATTGGTACATATATATATATATATATATACCTAGTGATGTGCTATATATATTGTAGCAAAAGGAGTGATGATGTTAAATAGGTATATTTATTGCGCATGAATAAATTATTATGAAACAATTTATATTACGAAGCTAAATCATTAGTTTAGTATACGAAAATATTGTATACTTTAAATAAAGGATATTAAAAAAATTCTAGCATTGAATTATTTTAATAAAGAGGGGATATTACTTTAATTGTAATATCTTATTTATTGAATAAATTTCCATTTGTAAGGAAATATGAATGAATATGTGTTATGTGAATAAAATAAGTTAGTTAATTTATTTAATTTAAGTGACTAAGAAATGGAAAGGAAAGCTATGTAGCATATTTATAAATATTAAAAATATGAGGAGTTAATAAACTTAAGTGTTATATTAATAGTCTAACTAATAAATAAATACTAGTGGACTAGTCCAATTGGTTAAATAACTAAGCCCACTCATTTAATTGATTATGGACTTGGGTAATTAATATGTAAACTTACTAACTTAGCACAATTAGAATGTTAATCAAAAGATTTAATAAACTAGTAACCCAAATGATGGTCTAATAATGCTTGAATACTAGTGGCCCAAACAATTTTAAATGAAAGTCCAAATAATGGGTTTCTAGTAAGTTAATTATTCTAATAAGAGAATTAAAGAAAGTTTGGTAGCCTAATGTTATAAATTAGGTATTGAAATTAAACAACCTAAAGGGTTATTTTTATTTAGTGGTCTTAGTATTTTAATTATATACTAGTGACCTAATCTAAGAGATTTATTTTATTATCTCAATGTAAGAATATGTAAGTAAATGAATATGAACATTATGTATTTGTTTATATTTATTTATTATATAAACAAATAAAAGAAGGTCTTGTAACCTAATCATTATATATATTAGGTATAAGAATTAAAATAACTTAAGGGTTATGGTATATAAGAATGATAATATTTAAATTATATACTAATCTAAGGGATAAATTTTATTATCTCAATGTAGTATTTATTTTGAACCTAATTAAAGAAAGTTAATTAGGTTATAATATTAAATATATATGAGTAAGGATTTAAATTACAAATGAGTGGACTAGAAATCCTAATTTAATAATTAGGGTAATGTAAAATAAAAGTATTGGGCTATGCTAATTTACATGGCCCAAATAATTAAAGAATGTCCCACTAATAGTTAATTAATTTAGTGGACTAACCTAAGAATTTTTAATATCAAACAATTGATATGATAAGTAAATTAATTAAATATTCAATAAAAGTGAATATAGTAAGTAAATAAATTCTGTACATTGATTAATATGTGTATTAATTAATGAGAATTATGTAATACTTTATTTGATTAAATTAAGTTATTAATGTTGAGAAATTAAATTACTTAATATTTAAGAGAATAATGAGTTAATTACTTTAATAAGCAAATAATGCAATTAAAATAAAAGTAATTTGGGCAAATGAAGGAATGAACCTTCGGATAAAGAGGGAGTATAATAAAGTATGTGACTAATTAAAAAGATAAGAGGGAAGGAAGGATAAAAAGGACAAGTAATATATATATATATATATATAAATATCTCATTCACTCTCATTTCTCATTCTTGGATGAAATTAAAGAAAGAAAAATGGAGAGAGAGAGAGAGAGAAGACCGACCGAAGGAAGATGAGAAAGAAGAGAGAGAAAGGGAAACCATGGAAATTGAAAGAAGAAGAAGAAGAAAGCTAATGGAAGGTAAAGAAAAATTCCTATTTTTCTAGTTAAAGTTTTATATACTATTATGTTAGATCCATGAAATTTTTGGTATCTTGGTGATGAAAACCTTATGAAAAGGTTGAATCTAGAGTTATGTGGTATAACTTATTTATATATGTTAGATGATGTTGGAAGTTTGGGGAAAAATTAAGTAAATGATTTTTTTGTTCCTTCCGGAAAATGTTTAGTTAAATAGTTATGATCTATGTTGATTATTTTGAAATCCATAGTAGGTATTTGTGATATATTTATTGGTTGTACTAGATCTTTAAGTATTGAGTAAAAGTCCTTTGGTTTGACTCAAAAATGTTAAAAAATGAGCAAGATATGGATTTATTACAAAAACACTCCAACAGTTGGATCATGCCGCTGACTAGTCCCATTCGGGGGTAGTTTTGTCAACCTTTTACGCTCTAAAAATTCTATAAAAATTTAGAGTGATAATATGAGAAGATATCTGAGTCCTGTAAAAATTTGAGAATCTTTGGCCAAGTAGAATGAGAGTTATGACTGTTTTGGTGAAGGACTACTTTCAAAAGTACACCCGAATAACTCTTTATGGGTAATTCCAAAAATCGTGAAATTTTTACTGGAAGTGTGTGTGTGTGTGTGTGTCTATATATATATACATATATATATATATATATGTATATATATATATACATATATATATATATATATGAATTTCAGAATTGTCTGGGAACTTTTCGATTTATGATAAATGTAGCACGATTTGGCTATTTTGGACAATTTAAATATAGTAAATGGATTTTAAAAATTCCATAAATAATATATGTTCATAAGGGATTCATACTCTGTCAAATCCCAGAAAAAAAATAATTTTAGTGATGATTTGATATTTTTAATGGAAATAATTTAGTTATGGATAAATGGATTAAATAAGTTATGTGATGTTAAAAATTGTGTAAATGTGATTTTTTTTTTGACAAAAGGTCCTTAAAATGATAGGATCAGATTTGTGAAGGGTATTTTGTTTAATGTTGATGAAATATTATGGTTGTGGTATGTTACGATGAATTGAAAATTTGATTTGATAAAAAGGGGGATAACAGTTAAATCCAGCTTGTTGGATTGTAGCATTCGGCTTGTTGAATTATTGAATACGGCTTGCTGAATTGGTGAATATAGTTTGCTGAATTAATAAATTCGGTTTGCTGAATTAGTGAATCTAGCTTGCTGAATTGTAGGATAATTTGAATCCAGGTGGATGGATTGGATGTTGGTTTAAATCTAGGCTGCTGGATTGGTATGTTGGATAATCCAACTTGTTGGAATAAATATTCAGGCTTAATGAATTATAAAGAAGAAATTATAAAATGAAAGACTTAGTGTTAAGTCATAAGGTTTATGATAAAGTAGTAGTACAGTTGTGTTCTTTAATAGTTGATGTATAGTAGCTGGGCTAAACAATCCTTCAGGGAGCGGAGGTATATACGAACTAGCAACCGATCTAACTCACTGTGAAAACAGTGTAGACGAGACGAAAACTAGTTTGTTGGTTGTTTGTGGGAAACCACTCAGCATACTATATTGAACACTGTTAAAGACTCAATGTATGCTAGTTTTAGAATTATGAATGCGTATGGTGCTAAGGTGTTATCTAAAATTTAATTGTGTGGTTAAATGTTAGATAATTTACCTATAAAGAAGTGATATTATAAAGTGATATGTGCGATGCTAATTGAAAGATCAATCTTATAACTGATAGGTCTTTCATAAGAGATTAAGTTAGATTGCGTAGCAGTAATCGACGGTGCAGACAAGTTTCCTATCCTTGTGCAAGTATCTTAACTTCATTTTCATATTGAAATGCAAGTCTCCTTAACCTTACTCAAGTTTATATTGAGCACGTTTCTCTTAACTCAAACTTGAGCTATTATGTTTCAAGCATGCTAGTGGTTTAACTCTTTATAATTATTCCACCTCCTTAAATTATTGATTCGCACTTAGTACATGTTGCATATGTTTATCAGGTATGAAAGGCTGATCACCTTCATTACCTTAAGGTTAAGTTAAATTGGTTCATGGTCATTATTGACACCCTGTATTATTGAATTCAGTCATTCAATCATTGAAATTTTGATTGATGTTCTTTCACAAGTATTATATTGTTGAAAAACTCTGAAGCTTATTCATTCTTTCAATCATGATATATCTTTCTTGCATTTGAACTTGCTGGGAAAAATAATTGCTCACCCTGCCATATCATGATAACAAATTTCAGATTTAAGGCGAATGTTCGAGGAAAGACATACAAAAGCAAAGGACAAGATTAGATGGTTATGCACGTTAACTATTTAATTATCTGATGTAAATGATATCGTAAACATTTTAAGTTACTAAAGGTATATATTAAAATAAAGGTTATAGACCTTGGGATATGTAACAGAGATTATTGTATAAACAATTTATATTTATATCTTCCGCAGTAGTTATAATATGATGTATCGTGACGCACTAGATCCGAGGTTCAAGGGACCCGGATTTGGGGGCGCTACATTTGGTATAAGACCTGTAGGTTATAAACCTTAGGTATGGATATCTTAGGCTATAACTGCAGAGATAAGGATAAGGAATAAACTCAAATAGAGTTTAAGTGCTAAGAGATGAATTTAGGAAATTCATTATTAAGATTAGAAGAAGATAAAGAAGTTTTAAAGAAGAATCTTAAAGAATTATAAAGATAAGAATTTGAAGTTACCCGACTCTGATAATAAAGAGGACGAGTAATGATGAATAGACAAAATCTATCACACTAAAAGCATAAAGGAAATGATAATATAATATGATTAAAGAGAAAGTTAAGAAGATCGTAAAAAAAACGATCATGAGATAGAAAAGAATTGTTATATAATACGATTATAAGAAAAGGTCACAACGTGATCTGGTGAGGTCATAAAAAAGGCCAGGGGATCAATCTATTGATTGGAAATATTATAGCAGAATTGTTGTACGAAAGTTGTACTATGAAATTGTACTATGTAAACTCATGAAAGAGTGATTAATGTTGATATACAAATTAAATAAAATTCGTATTGAGTATAGGGAAAGTTAGAATTATGTGGGATTTCAATGGAGGACTCATGTTAGTGGCTGAGTTGTACAATTCCTTGTATGGGCAGGGAATTTGTCCTTGGTTTGAGAATCGCTTAGCTTCCTATATCGATATAGTGGTTGAGTTGAATAATTTCTTATATGGGCGGGGAATTTGTGCTTGGTGTAACAACTGCTTCCCTTCCTATATTGATTAGTGGCTGAGTTGACCAATTCCTTGTATGGACAGGGGATTGTGTTTGGTTTGACAACCACTTAACTTCTTATATTGATAATCATTGAAATATTGGTGTCGCGCTATCGATATACGTGTGACGAGAAGGTGATTCTTTTCTAATATTTATATTTGATAGTTAGAGAATATTAAGATTAGGCGCGATTTCTTTAAACTCATACGTATGGTAAGTTCGTGACTCATAATCATATAGTGGAACCCCTCAGCGAATGGACAATTTTGGTCTAACTAGGATAAGTTCCTAAACATATATGATTGTGGTAAGTTCTTGAACTCATAACGTGTGGTATGATTGATGAACTATACTGGCATATAGTGTGACAACCTAGATTTTTAGAAATTATTAAATAGGAATTTAATAAATAAAATTCTTATTATGTGTCGTTTTGAGTTTTGAGTATGTGTATATGTGATATATATATTGTGAAATATATGATTTAATGTGAAGAGAATTATATGTTCGTATATTTGGGAAAAGAGGTTTAATAGTTAATTAAACTATTGAATGAAGTGAAGGAAATTGCTACGAAAAAGATATTTACTGAATATTAGAAAGTTAAAAATTATATTATGAAATAATATAATTTGAATGTTATGTGTTGTGAACAATGGTAATTATTGTGAATTAAATTTCATAATAATGTGAGTGATTTATTCAATTAAAATAAGGAATTAATGAGAATATAATTATTTTAATAATATGAGAGAGTAATGTGTTGCATATAAATGTAACATGTTAATGTAGTATGAATGTGAATTTCATAGATTAAAATATTTATCGAATAAACATTTGATGTAAATTATTGTAGAATAATTTAATTAAGCTTTTTAGTGCGTATTTTATTACGCGAGTAATATTCTAATTTAATTTAATAATTAAATTAGAGGAATAATGATTTATTAAATGAAATTATAATTATAATTGTCTAATTTGAGATTATAAATTTTGTTAGTAAGATTTAATTAGATTTATTAATATAATAAGTTTAATTAAAATTTAATAGGTGTGACAAAATACAATATATTAAGAAGAAATATTAAAATAAAGAGAAAATGAGATTTTTGAGGAAGAACCAAACATGGCCTTGTGGCCTTTGATTTTCTTAACTGATGAAACAAAAGTTACGTAAGTTTCATCAGTTAGTTTTGTAAGCCAAACAAAAAAAAACAGAGGTTAGAAATTGAGAGGATTCTTGAAAGTGAAGAAGAGAAATTCTGGAAATCGAGGAGGAATCAAGCACATTTTAATAATTTTTTTGAGTTTAAGAAGTATTCAAGAGGTAAGAAGAACTCTAAAACTTTTATTTTTCATTCTTTGAGTTCACTATGAATTTTGCTGTTTTAATTGATGATGGTTATGGATATATATGTGTTACTGGGTGATTATAATTTGTTAAGAACCATCCATTGATGATTTTGAAGCAAGTAATGGGTGTTTATATTTTAAATATGAAGAATTAGGTTTTTGGTTTATTGTAGGTATTTTATGGTCTGTTTTGGGTAAAAATTAGTTGTGAATGCGTTGTTGAAATTGTAAATTATTAGTTGGGTGTTGTTATACCTTGAGAACCGAAAACAATGCAAAAAGAATGAATCAAATTGGTTGAGAAACGAATCTGTAGCGATTGATTGCGCTAAATTTGTAAAAGTTTGTAAAATTAGTATAAATTGTGATTTTTAAGCTTTTAAATTGGTTGTTTAAGTTGTTTAAGATGTTAGAATCATTGTATACATGTTGGGTATTGATTCTATAAGGATTATAACATTTGGGTATAGTCAATTTGTTGTTAAAATGAAGAAAATTAAGAATTTTTGGCATTTTTCTGTGTTCTTCGCGAACTGCAGAAACTGGGATTCAGGAAGCTCACCTCGGCGAGCCCAATAAGCTAAAATTCTCGCCTCGGCGAGAGTTTTGTGAAGGAATTTCTCGTCCCGACGAGAGTTTTGTACTGTAATTTTCTCGCGCCCGGCGGGAATTGTAGAAAATGAAAAATTTTCTTGTTTTTAATTCTTTTTCTTTTGGTCATGTTATGTTACCCTATACGAGATTTACTTATAAACATTATACATCTAATGTAAAGCAAAGTTTAAAACTTAGCTAAGGGTTAAGTGTCGATTTAAGTGGAACGTATTAAAATGAAGGGTTATGAATGTTAAGTAGAATTAATACTAAGTGTTGCTACGTGGCTAATAAATGATGTACATGATTATATATGTCGTGTAGGATACATGAAGTGTAGATAAATATAAGCTGGTTATGGTAATTGGTAATCTACAAACCAGGCAAGTCTTTCAGTTCCTATTTGTTATGTGAATAGTTGATTAACTACTTTAATCATATGATGTAAAAACATGATGCATTTTATATATGTTACAAGTATGAGACGACAAAGTCAAATTATGACTACGTTCGTTGAATAAAGAATGTTGATTGAGTTATGAAACTCAATCTCTAATTGTTATGTGTTGATCGTTATGTATGACATGTTTAGCCAAAAATTTATAATTTAAATAATGAGCATGTTATCTATGTGCTATGTGATGCATGCAAACTGTTAAATTTTGCTGAGCTGTCGAGCTCATTCTTGTAAATAACCACTTTTGCAGGTTAAAAAAATACAAGGTAAAGTTAAGTGCTGCTTGAATGGCATGATTCAGATGTCATGCAGGAAGATTAATTGTTTTAGCTTAGAATATGTTTTTGAACCATGATTAAGGTTCTGGATGTTATATTTGATGATGTATTAAATGTATCAGATGTTGAGTTGTAAAACTTGTAATGACTTATAATTTAATTTTATCTGTTGTATAAAGGGTATTGAATTTAGAAATAAGTTTTGTTTTATTATAACTCTGATGTAGCGAATCAAATATGATTCTAGAATATGTAAATGATTAAAGGTTATGATTCAGGGAAAGCAAAGAAAGAAAACTGAAAAGTTTAAAAATTATTCCACATTTTATTAAGTTTAACATTGAATAATGTTGTAAAGTTAGAATGAGGATGTATTGATAACGACCGATGTGGAGAGTTGGAATGTTCAGAATTTGGAGTTGTAACGCCCCCAAATCTGGGTTGCCTTAACCTCAGACCTGGTGCGTCACGATACTACTGACATCTCAATAAATATAATCCATGTTCATAAATTAATGAACACAATAACTCATTGCGGAATAATCAAAATATTTAAATTGATATAATATAAATATTATCGTCCCAAGTCTCGAAACCATAACTAAAATATTATTCAATAATATCTTAAAATTTAATACTACTCCCGCTGTATATATATAACAGTCCATATCAATACAAGCATTAACAATTATTACCTCAAATTCTTCTCAATCTCAGGTTTTGTAACATTTAACTCAAACACTTATGATCAAGGGTTAATAAATACCATGATCCTGTACAATATCTTATAAGTGAACGCAAGGTTCAGATTCTGACTTATTCAATCCCTGAATATACACAAAGTTATTCAACAACTATACATTCATTATGAAAATGTCCTTTATATATTATCAGCATCCTTGTAGTTTACTATAACAAGTAACTAACATAATCACGTCTTAACTATTATAGTAGATAACCTTCATTTTTAACTCAAGGTTTACATAGTCAAATTCATGTACATCATATACCGTCATCACAGCTAAATAATTACAATAAAAGAACATTTAGCAACCTTACTGGTTCCATGCGCCTCTAATCCTTATCATCACGATATCAAGATGATTGCATTGCATCGTAAATCTGCAAAAGTTTTATTTTTGCAAGAATGAGCACGACGGCTCAGCAAGAACAAACAGTTTTCACATTTCATGCTTCACGTAACACATAAGTTTGCATTTATCCATGCATCATGATTCTCATACTATGCATCTTACTCATGCCTTATAAATCTTGTGCAATTCATCTATATATATGCATCATGTATCTCATAGCATACTTCATGCATCTCACATTGTATATTTACAATAATTCAAGTTCCACATAGAACAATATAGTCACATAATTACACATTGTGCACACTTTAATCATGCTCGCATATAATCCACATAACAGTGAAGGATTTAGTAATCAAGTCATGTATATCAATACATTTAAACAAGTCAACAAGTTACTGAAAGAACTTGCCTTAAGCGTTCCTTGCCAAATTATGATGGCTCGTCCTTCAAATATCCTACACAATTTATTTAACAATAAAATACCAATTAGCCATAAAAGGCTTCATATAATGGTTTACAATATAACAACTCCTATCTCATATTGTTCGCGCATTATAAATTAATAAACGCGATTAACTCTAAAACGTTACTCGGTGTCGCGTCATTTGAAAACGTTACGACTCTTATCCTCATCAATACTTATTGGTTACATTAACCCCATCCCATATCTTATAATGTCCGTTTTATTTGAATCGAAACATTATTTAAGTTCATTAACACTTTACACGGCGTTTTGACGTTTATACGTCACACGCCTAATTCGCCTCTTTAGAATATGCTTAGCATGCTCATACATTGGGTTATAACACTCTATCATGTTTCATTATTATTAGAAACAAAATATTAAACAAGGTTATACACACTTGTTACGGCGTTACGACGTTTGCACGTTCGTACGCCACACTTGTCTATTCGAACGTCCAAGTGACACGCGATTGCGTACGCTTAGCATTCCCACTCGAATTGTCTAATACTCTGTAGTTAATATTAAGTATCATTATAATTTCATAACATTCATGTTTTATAACTTAGAACAACATTTTACATTGTCGGGAGCGTTACATGTGCTTACGCGCATGCCCGACATCCTCCGATTGCCCCCAATTACACATCAGTCCTATAAATGGCCAATTTAGGCCATGCTACAGATCTCAACTCGAACAACTTAAAGAACAAAAGTTGTAGGTCTACTCGTTCTCTTTCCAAATCATCTTGAATCACCTCAATCCGAGTTTGTATGAGAAAGTTATGCCTATTTTACTAAAGGACGTCAAAACTGACTTTTACCACCTGAGGCCTAGCGCCCCGGCTCTGAAACTAAGTCTAATAGCAGCGCCCCAGTGTTGTATGCAGTAATACCAGTGCTCCGTTGCTGTATGCAGGAGATTATGGTGCTCGTTTGCCCAGCTTCGCGATCTTGATCCTCCTTCACTCCAATCCTCAAAACTCCTTCTATACACGTTCAAATTGGTCCATTTCGGACTCTATGGACTCCTAAGACATAGGGCTACAACATATCTAAAATTCAGAGCTATCCATTAATATTAACATGGCTAAATCTTAGGCCAAAGTATCAACTCATGCTATATTTTCGTGTTCTTGGTGTTCTTGGTGTTCTTCACAAAAATCATCACCAAAACTTTGTTTTTAGGTTTTTTAATCCGTTCCAGTTGGGTTAGCTTCGTAACCCATGGAACTACAATCACATAACATTAAACATATTATACTAACAATGAATCTATGTTCTAAATCTTCTAAAATTCATCCGAATGTTCATGTTGTCCAAAGTTTCCATGTTCTTCATCCTTTAAGCATAGGTATGGATTTCTTTCACTTGGTTCCACTTCCAGGAGTTATTAATGGTTTCTATAACCTCTCATTAACATATAAAACCGTTCACAACCAACAACAACAATAGAATATCTCCAGAAAATCAAAACCCATCACAAAAGCTTGAAAACTCAAAAATGGAGGAAATGAGCTTGAGGTTGGGATTTTACCTCTTGTTAATCCGTTCGAAAGTTAGAGAAGATGAACTAGAGCTTGCTTGAAGGTTCTTCTTCCTCCTTGGGCTCACCCACACACTCCTTTTCTTCTCTTCTTCTTGTTCTCCTTCTCTCCCGAACCCTTCTTCTTTTATTTGTTCTTCTTCTTCTTCCTCTTCATTTTCTGCAATTTTCTCTTTCTCTCTCTCTCTCTAAAATCTGCAGCACCACTTTGGAGAAAGAAAAATGAAATGGAATGGTATGGGAGGGAGGGAGTTCGGGAGGGAATGAGGGAGTTGAGGGCTCAAGGCATTTTACCGGCTCCTCTCTCCTCTCTCTCTCTTTTGATTGGTCCAAAATGGGAGAGTTGGTTCCCTCTTGGAGTAACAAGCCAAAATAAATACCCAAATACACCAAATTATATTCGAAAACTCCCACTTTCGTACCAAAATTGATAAATAACTCTACCCAAAATTAAAATGGGTTATCCCATAAATATTGGATCGCGTAAAAATAATTATTATGGGATTTGTCCATATATTTAGAACACCCATATAATATATTTCGGATACGGATAAAATCACGTATCAGCTCAAATAAAATTTTTGACACTTGAAAAAATTATTCCTTCGCGTACTTGTCATAACAAAGTTAATAGAAATCGAAAAAGACGTAAAAATATTTGAGCGTGAATAATGTCTCGATAAACGTGCCCCGTAAATAGTGATTTTGCGATTTTTTGGAAAATCAATTATCCACTCCTACGGTTCAATAACGCATAAAACTTCATACGTTGACACCATCCAGGTTATAAAATAACCTTAAAACACGTCACATAAAAAATAATATTTACTGCATTTAATAATATTAATAAACCCAAATTACAAGGGTATTCACGATTCGCGATCGCTGCTCTTCACGATTAACTCCCCATAATCATATACGTCATCACACATATATCTCGCCCATAATTCGGGTTAGCATCTTCACAACAAATAACTCGTTCAATATTATTATCCATCAACTATTTATTTAATCCAATAAATAGTATTCTAGCGATATTTCTCGAAACCGCCAAATTAGCTTATACGAATAATTTCATACTTACTAACCATCGCCTACACATAATCTAGGTCATAATATAACCTTTAAACGCTTAACATATAATATTATTAATATTCAATAATATCCATAAGCTCGAATTACCAAGCTACTCACGACTCACGATCGTTACAATAATTAACTATTAATTCATTCATTTTGAATCTATGTATATATTTCACATTTATATATATACATATTAAGCTCGCCAAATAATTCGCATATATATATAACACATATATATTCAAACTCGAATCATAATAAGAATTATTCTATATTAAATTCTTATTATAATTATTCTCGAAAATCCGGGTTGTTACATCCTTCCCTCCTTATAAGGATTCCGTCCTCAGAATCACAAATATCAAACCTCTCTTACTCGGTTTTTATCTACTTTCTTCCAAAATTTTATCGTTGAATAATTTCAACGTATTACTATAACATAGGTTTCATATTACCTATTTAATCCACTTTCCTCAACCAACTCTCGTAGGTTTTATTATATAACCTTTATCAAGTCAGTTATACTCTGAGTATTATCCTTTCTTTAACCATCAATTTCCTTTTCTAAGGATCATTGTATGTCACAATCATCATAATAATTTAATATCATGATTTACTAACTCATAACATTCGGGATATTACATTCACCCCTTCTTCTAAGAATTTCGTTCCTCGAAATTACAACATATTCATCTTCGTTCATTCTACTCATCATTCTATCTAGGAATTTTACTTCTTATTTTTGAAATTTCATCCGCTTCTTTCAGGAAATATTAATCCCATAATTACTATCATGCTCATATCATGCATTCATTCATAAAAAACCGATTTTCAACAAAGCTTTACGCTTTCCTCTTTCAAGGATTTATTTAGAATTGTCGCATTCTACGACTACTTCTTTCTAGGGAAAATTACCCTTTTCACATTTAGTTTCCAGAATAATGGAACATCTTTCAGTAGTCTTCAACAATTGTTCGATAATTGTGAAGCAGTATGAATCATTGAGTGGCCACCATGGCACTTACCTCTTACATGAATTACCAATATTGGATGCTGAGTGGTCATTAAGGACCAAGAACATATACTAGAATTACCAGAAATTTATCTGATAACCCAACATACTAGAATCACCAGAAATTCATCTGATAACCCAATATACTAGAATTACCAGAAATTCATCTGATAACCCAACATACTAATACAATAGGTGATTAGCCTACTGTACCCGAGGTCATGCATAACCCTTTTTTACATACTGTTTGTGCGCGTAGTCGGATTTTCCCGACATCAAAAATATTACCCTTTCTATGAGGGTTGTTCATCTCAGCAAATATAAAAGCCCGCACCAAAACAATTTGGTTTGGAAAATATTGTCAAAGAATTCTCGAGTTTCATATTCACATTTCAACATTCGTCTAGCCGAATCAAATAGGTTAGACTCACATCAACGGTTCGAACATCAATCAAAATATTTTAGCCAACTCAATTGGCATACTTTTTCATACTTTAAAGAAAACAAAAATCATTTTATGACGTCATAATACTGCACTGTTGCAACAGTGTGTTAGGATTTCGTCATTTTATGACCTTGTCATACTACATCATACCATAGTGGGTTTGACGATCTTATGATCACATCCAACACTAGGTTTAATCTGCATTGATGACTTCATCATCTGTCATTCTACACCAGGTTCCATGATGCAATTGATGACTATTTTAGAAATACATTTTGATATTTTCAAAATCATTTTTGCCTAGCTGAATCAATTAGCATAGACATATGAATAATAGTACATTTAAAAATCATTGGTCCAGTAATCTAGCCCCACACATTTTTCAAAGAGCAACAGTGCAAGTATCAGTACGATGTCAATAAATTCGAAATCTAGCATAGCTAGAAGATTTGGAATATCCATTTCTCCTCATCAACTTCAATTTCTCCTTCAATGCCATCATTACTTAATAATTCTATCTATTTCTAACATCACCAATGCTCATCATTTTTGAAAATTCCACAATTCTCGCTCTACAACTTTCCTATACCCCGATATAGTTCATCAAACTTACTACACATTATGAGTTCAGGAACTTGCCACAAATAATATGATTTTAGGAATTTGTCCTAGCAATACGTAGTCCAAGAACAAATCAAGGACTGTCCATACGCTGAGGAGGCTCAAAAACATACCATATGATTATGAGTCACGAACTTACCATAAGTATGAGTTTCAAGAACTCGCACCTAATCTTATTATTTTCTAACCATCAAATATAGATATGAGAAAAGAATTACCTTCTTGTCATACGTATAGCGATAACGCGATACTAGGTTCCAACGATTATCAATATATGAAGCTAAATGATTGTCGAACCCATCACAATCCCCTGCCCATACAAGGAATCGATCAACTCGACCACTAATCAATATAGGAAGCTAAGCGGTTGTTATACCAAGCACAAATTCCCCGCCCATACAAGGAATTATTCAACTCAACCACTATACCGATATAGGAAGCTAAGTGGTTCTCAAACCAAACACGAATTCTCCGCCCACACAAGGAATTGTACAACTCAGCCACTAACATGAGTCCTCAATTGAAATCACCCCCAATCCTAGCTTACTCGTTGCTCAACAAGAATATAATTCGTGTATCATCATCCATAACTCTTTCCGAGTTTTACTCGTACTATCTCATAGCACCATCTATCTATAGCATTGCGCTAAAATTTTCAATCATTTAATTGATCATCTGCCATTCTATGACTTAATCCAATCACTTCGTGATCTTACTTCTACAATCGTTTTACATTACGATCTTCTTATCCTATGATCGTTTCATCCTACGATCTTCTATACTCTTCTCTCTAATCATATTATAAAACTTTTATGCCTCTACGCCTTATAGACCTTGTCTATTTATCAATACTTGTCATCTTTATTACTGGAGTCAGGTAACTCTAAATCTTCATCTTTTTATAACTCTTCAAGATTCTTCTTTGAATCTCCTCATATATATCTTAATTCCTTTCTTTAGGGATTTTCCTAAATTTATTCCTCATCGGTCAAACTCTATCCGAGTTTATTCTTTATTACTATCCTCTTTCTACCCTCAGGTTATAGTCTAAGGTTCGCTTACCTAAGGTTTATAACTATGGCTTTGATACCAATCTGTAACGCCCCCAAATTTCGGTTGCCTTAACCTCAGACCTGATGTGTCACGATACTACTGACATCTCAATAAATATAATCCATGATCATAAATTAATGAACACAATAACTCATTGCGGAATAATCAAAATATTTACATTGATGTAATATAAATATTATCGTCCCAAGCCTCGAAACCATAACTAAAACATCATTCAATAATATCTTAAAATTTAATACTACTCCCGCTGTATATATATAACAGTCCATATCAATACAAGCATTAACAATTATTACCTCAAATTCTTCTCAATCTCAGGTTTTGTAACATTTAACTCAAACACTTATGATCAAGGGTTAATAAATACTATGATCCTGTACAATATCTTATAAGTGAATGCAAGGTTCAGATTCTGACTTATTCAATCCCTGAATATACAGAAAGTTATTCAAAAACTATACATTCATTATGAAAATGTCCTTTATACATTATCGGCATCCTTGTAGTTTACTACAACAAGTAACTAACATAATCACGTCTTAAACTATTATAGTAGATAACCTTCATTTTTAACTCAAGGTTTACATAGTCAAATTCCACGTACATTATATACCGTCATCACAGCTAAATAATTACAATAAAAGAACATTTAGCAACCTTCCTGTTTCCATGCGCCTCTAATCCTTATCATCACGATATCAAGATGATTGCATTGCATCGTAAATCTGCAAAAGTTTTATTTTTGCAAGAATGAGCACGACGGCTCAGCAAGAACTAACAGTTTTCACATTTCATGCTTCACGTAACACCATAAGTTTTGCATTTTATTCATGCATCATGATTCTCATACTATGCATCTTACTCATAGCCTTATAAATCTTGTACAATTCATCTCACCAAATAAACGCGATTAACTCTAAAAACGTTACTCGGTGTCGCGTCATTTGAAAACGTTACGACTCTTATCATCATCAATACTTATTAGTTACATTAACCCCCATCCCATATTTTATAATGTCCGTTTCATTTGAATCGAAACATTATTTAAGTTCATTAACACTTTACACGGCGTTTCGACGTTTATACGTCACACCGCCTAATTCGCCTCTTTAGAATATGCTTAGCATGCTCATACATTGGGTTATAACACTCTATCATGTTTCATTATTATTAGAAAACAAAATATTAAAACAAGGTTATACACAACTTGTTACGGCGTTACGACATTTGCACGTTCGTACGCCACACTTGGACTATTCGAACGTCCAAGTGACACGCGATTGCGTACGCTTAGCATGCCCACTCGAATTGTCTAATACTCAATGGTTAATATTAAGTATCATTATAATTCATAACATTCATGTTTTTAGAACTTAGAATAACATTTTACATTGTCGGGAGCATTACATGTGCTTATGTGCATGCCCGACACCCTCACGATTGCCCCCAATTACACATCAGTCTATAAATGGCCAATTTAGGCCATGCTACAGACCTCAAATCTAAAAACTTAAAGAACGAAAGTTGTAGGTCTACTCGTTCACTTTCCGAATCATCTCAATACGAGTTTGTATGATAAAGTAATGCCCGTTTTACTAAAGGACGTCAAAACTAACTTTTACCACCTGAGTCCAAGCGCCCCCGGCTCTGAAACTAAGTCTAATACAAGCGCCCCGGAGCTGTATGCAGTAATACTAGCACCCCGGCTCTGTATGCAGGAGATTATGGTGCTCGTTTGCCCAGCTTCTTGATCTTGACCCTCCTTCACTCCAATCCTCATAACTCCTTCTATACACGTTCAAATTGGTCCATTTTGGACTCTATGGACTCCTAAGACATAGGGCTACAACATATCAAAAATTCAGAGCTATCCATTAACATGAACATGGCCAAATCTTAGGCCAAAATCATCACCAAAACTTTGTTTTTAGGTCTTTTTAATCCGTTCCAGTTGGGTTAGCTTCGTAACCCATGGAACTACAAGCACATAACATTAAACATATTATACCAAAACCGAATCTATGTTCTAAATCTTCTAAAATTCATCCGAATGTTCATATTGTCCAAAGTTTCCATGTTCTTCATCCTTTAAGCATAGGTATGGATTTCTTTCACTTGGTTCCACTTCCAGGAGTTATTAATGGTTTCTATAACCTTTCATCAACATATAAAACCGTTCACAACCAACAACAACAATAGAAAATCTCCAGAAAATTAAAACCCATCACAAAAGCTTGAAAACTCAAAAATGGAGGATATGAGCTTGAGGTTGGGATTTTACCTCTTGTTAATCCGTTCGAAAGTTAGAGAAGATGAACTAGAGCTTGCTTGAAGGTTCTTCTTCCTCCCTGGGCTCCCCCGCACACTCCTCTTCTTCTTTTCTTCTTGTTCTCCTTCTCTCCCAAACCCTTCTTCTTTTATTTGTTCTTCTTCTTCTTCCTCTTCATTTTCTGCAATTTTCTCTCTCTCTCTCTCTAAAATCTGCAGCACCACTTTAGGGAAAGAAAAATGAAATGGAATGGTATGGGAGGGAGGGAGTTCAGGAGGGAATGAGGGAGTTGAGGGCTCAAGGCATTTTACCGGCTCCTCTTTCCTCTCTCTCTCTTTTGATTGGTCCAAAATGGGAGAGTTGGTTCCCTCTTGGAGTAATAAGCCAAAATAAATACCCAAATACACCGAATTATATCCGAAAACTCCCACTTTCGTATCAAAACTGGTAAATAACTCTACCCAAAATTAAAATGGGTTATCCCATAAATATTGGGACGCGTAAAAATAATTATTATAGGATTTGTCCATATATTCGGAACACCCATATAATACATTTCGGATACGGATAAAATCACGTATCAGCTCAAATAAAATTTTTGACATTTGAAAAAATTATTCCTTTGCGTACTTGTCATAACAAAGTTAATAGAAATCGAAAAAGACATAAAAATATTTGAGCGTGAATAGTGTCTCGGTAAACGTGTCCAGTGAATAGTGATTTTGCGATTTTTCGCAAAATCAATTATCCACTCCTACGGTTCAATAACGCATAAAACTTCATACGTTGACACCATCCAAGTTATAAAATAACCTTAAACAAGTCACATAAAAAATAATATTTACTGCATTTAATAATATTAATAAACCCAAATTACAAGGGTATTCACGATTCACGATCGCTGCTCTTCACGATTAAATCCCCAATAATCATATACGTCATCACACATATATCTCGCCCATAATTCGGGTTAGGCGTCTTCACAACAAATAACTCGTTCAATATTATTATCCATCAACTATTTATTTAATCCAATAAATAGTACTCTAGCGATATTTTTCGAAACCGCCAATTTAGCTTTATACGAACAATTTCATACTTACTAACCATCGCCTACACATAATGTAGGTCCATTAATATAACCTTTAAACGCTTAACACATTAATATTATTAATATTCAATAATATCCATTAGCTCGAATTACCAAGCTACCCACGACTCACGATCGTTTAACAATAATTAACTATTAATTCATTCATTTTGAATCTATGTATATATTTCACATTTATATATATACATATTTAAGCTCACCAAATAATTCACATAAAATATATATAACACATATATATTCAAACTCGAATCATAATAAGAATTAATTCTATATTAAAATTCTTATTATAATTATTCTCGAAAATTCGGGTTGTCACAAGGGTCGTTATAGTTGGTATCAGAGCTGATAGGTTAGAAACCTTAGGTACGAGTACCTTAGGCTATAACCTTAGAGAAGAGAGGTGAAGATGTTAGAGTTTAAAGAATAGTAAGTTAAGTATGATTATGGTACAATCGTACTCTTTAATGGTTGAGGTATGGTAACTGGGCTAAACAATTCCTTCAGAGAGCGGAGGTTGATACGATTTAGCAATCGATCTAACTCGCTGTGCAAGGCAGTGTAGACGAGACGGGAACTAGTTTGTTGGTTATTTGTGGGAAAACCACTCAGGTGCTGTACTGAACACTATTAGAGACTTGATGTGTACCGAGTATAGAATTATGGATGCGTATGATTAAGAAGTGATTCTTTTTATATATATAGATGTATAAGATGAGTTAAGTCCTAGAGTGTTATAAGAAGAAGATGAGCATGACGCGTGTAGACACCCAAATTTTGCACTTCCTATACTAACCATGACAGGAGGGCAAATTCGTCCATTGGGCCGGCCTACGAGAGCAAAGAATGGACACATGTACGGGCACTCGACGCCACCACAAGGATTTACAACCGAAACCGACATGACAGCAAAGCCGTCCGAAGTGAGCATTCCCGAATGATGTGGCACGTCTCCCAATAATTCCCAGACTGCAAAATACGAGCCTGTCGGCGAGAACCGACGTCACGACATAAGAATCGAGGCATGGCACGAAAATCGAGAAAATTAGCCCACCCAGCCGCGGATTGATCTGCGGCCAAGCGATTAAAATAATTGAGTGCGCACGAGACTCGAGACCAGGAAACCAGCTGAGTGCGATGGGGGGTGGCCAGCCAGCCGCAGATCCATCTGCGGCTGGCTCTAGCCAGCGTATTTCAGCTCATTCCTTCAGCATCCAGGGGTTCAGCAGCAGGAAAAAAAAAGAAGAAGGCAGCTGTGGGTTGGTGGCAGCAGCTGGGAAAAGGAAGGAGAAAATAGCAGAAAATAAGAGAAAATCAAGAGAGAAAAGAGATAAAATAGTGAGGAATTGTATCCATTTTGTGAGATTATATATCATATATTGTCTACTCTACTCAATATACTAGTTCATACATATTATGAGGATCATTTGCAAGGTGAAAAACCCTTTGTTATAGCATTTTGTTTTACCATTTTCGTTAAGCTTTTTGTCATCCGAATTATATTAAATGTAATTGTTCTTGTATATTGTTGTAAATCCATGGATTGAGGGCTATTAGTGAGGGTTCCAAATGGAGCGAGATTTCCTCCTAATGGCCCGATGATATCCATTTGGTGAATTTTTAGCTCGTTGTAATGATGTATCGTGCATAGATTGTTTAAATTGCTATTTTAGGATCTTGTGGGTGTGTAGCGATTTTGGAATGTGAGCCTAAGAGCGCGACCCCGTGGTCCAAATCCGATGATGGACATCTTTTGATATATGTAATAAATTCGATGTACACTCTTCATTGATAACATATGTAATCGTTCGGGGCCTTTAAAACGACGCCCAAGAGGCCGAGAGAGAATCGTAGGTTTAAGGCCCGGCGTCATAGTGAAAAGTATGCGATTGTGGGCGTTCGGGGATTATTTTGGATGGCCTTACATGCCCAATAGAGTAGACCCCAACGCGATTTTATATGCTTGATTTGATTTATTGACACGAAATTGATTTCAAAGCTTAAAAACCGATAAGATATTTCATAAAAATCAATCACACTAGGTTATTAGAATCACTCGAGGCTAAAAATTGGAAATTGCTATATGGGCATGGTTGAATTCCTATTCAACAGGAAGAAGGAGCTAAACGGAAAAATTTTCGTTTTCAAACATCAAAAACAAAATGGTTTTTATAAAAATCAAGCAACGTTTTATTTAAATCTTTGGTGCACTAGGGTTTAACAGAGATCTAGAAGTTGCCCAATCATGCTATTATACCGAAAAGGACAACGTATAAAGATCTCGATTCCTATTTTGACGAAGGTTATTTAGAAAACTCTTGTTTTTGCCAAAACGACACCTAATGAACAATCTCATAAGTTTTCGACAATCAATTAAAATCAAACCTTATCTCATTAAAGCTTTCTCGTATGAGCCAAATGACAATTATTAAGGCACTTCTCCAAAAGAAAGCACGGGACTTTTCCATCAAAACCCAAATGGTTTTTCTTCATGCAAAACTCACCACGACAATTCACATAGGGCACACCCTCCCCCCCCCCCCCCCCCCACCCCCCCCCCCCCCCCCCCCCCCCACCAACCACACCACAATGCACGCTATCGCACACACATGTTCATGAATTACAAGGATAGCCAAACAGCATCAAGATTGGCGGGTCACATCGGTGGTTTCACGGAAGTTCGGGTGGGTGGCCCTAACACTTCCACCGTCGCTTAAGAAAGCCCCCGAACTCTATGAATCTCCGGTTCGCAGAACCAATTAAATTTCGAAGTTCACCATATGAGCCGACAGCCAATTTACCGAAAACGAAACTCGGATGAGTATGGTACATCCATTTCAAAATATACCAACTGGCGACTCCTGGTTAATTGGCTCATCACATAAAAAACGCTCTTTCAAAACCGAGCGAAACAACCGGCTGTCGACAGCTGGCGACTCTGCTGGGGATATTAGAGGGCTTAAGCCGCGTTTCAAGTCTTGATGCTATCCTATCCTTTAAAAATCATGAATGAATGTTGTGTGCGTGCGACACCTTTAGACCTGTTGTTGTGTGGAAATGTGATTTTTAAAACCAATGCAATGCCTGGATTGAATGCAATTGCAATTACTTCAAAGTAGTCCATATGCATATGGGGTGTAAGGACGGATGAATTGATGAAATGTATGTTGTATGAGTAAATACCTCCTCCTGAGGGCGCCCCCGTCGGTTTGAATATTAACTGGACCATCGAAGGGCCTGCTCCCCGGGAGATGGCTCACCAGGAAACGCCACCACCCCAAATGCCGCTCCAATCGCAAGGATTCAAGACGAGTAGAATGCGAAGATTTGGGGACCTTTCATAGCTGAAAAGCCGCGCGGAGGAGTAACCCTAGGGAAAGGTCAGCCTCCTGATATAACCTAACGCACACAAAGTGGGGGAAGATCCTTCTTCCCATGCCCTTTTATCGTTCAGATCCTCAAATAAATAAAAGTCATGTAAAATGGGGCATACAAACAGTGTCCATAGATAACCGTCATCATCATGTATCACTGTGATTACATCCACCTGCACATATTTAAAGAGAAATACTGACATGATTTTGCAGGAAGGCCATCGATTAACTCACGTACCAAGGTTTTCTAAACCTTCTAACATACTATTCCTGTAATCAAACAGTGGACTTTGTTTTTTGCAGGATAAGATTAGAGAACCGTCGAGAAGCGTAGGCCTAACGATCACAAAGAAACCCGGAGTAGTAGGGGCATAATTCGACCAATAATAATAATAATAATAATACTAATACTAATAATAATCATGCCTCAGTGTTGACAATGCATCTGTCAACTTGTACAACTGGCCCACGAGAGTACTAAACTACGGTCTCCCCCCTTTGTTTGTTTGGGCGAGATATGCCCATACGACCCAACTTAAGAGGCCGTTTAAAGTCCATACTCCCATCCATCCAAATGGCATGAGACCGATAGCCATGAAATTACAGTTCTGCCCACTCCAACAATACGGCCGAATACGAGGGATTCCTCCTAGGACTGAGATTAGCCCTGGGAATGGGACATCAAAAAGATGATAGTAGTTGGAGACTCGAATTGGGGTCATCGGCAAGGGCCATGAACCCATGGAATATACAGCACCAAAGGGCAATAAACGGGACCTAGCTACGGGACTGCCTGAGAATGTCTTGGAAGCGCAGAAGAAGCCCTACGGACAAAATGAACGAACGTACATGGCGATGTGTTGCGGATCCCATATTGGGGAAGCAGCAACACTTTTGGGCAAAGAAAATCATGTGAACGGGTCACTATTTGCCTAACCATGAAAACTTGACTGCGATAACGCATGTCAGGAAATGCCATCAATGCCAGGTCCATGCCAATGCGAACCCATGCACCTCTTAATGAACTCCATATGCTTGACCTCACCGTGGCTAGTTGAGATCGTGAGCAGGCAGGTGATATCCAGGAGGGTGGTAAATCCAGGAATATCGGCAGTGAAATCCCGACCAGTAGAAGATCAATAATGGTTTATATAAAAATTCTGTGTTTTATTTCAAAAAAAAAAAAGAACATCCTTCAACGCTCATGTTCATTTTCTCATGTTATCCAAAAAAGAACGATCATGTGCTGAACATGTTTTATATATATGACAAGCATTTTTGTTTTATGTCAGAGGTACCCCCCCCCCCGCCCGATTTGAGGGCACTCTAGCCTCTGACAAGCGATAGGGCAAATATTGAAGGAGGATCACGATATTTGGTTTAGAGCTAGATTTCGATCTGATGGGGATCGAGCACAGGACGAGACAGATATCGACAACGACGCTTGACGAGATCAAAGGGAATGGGTCGAGGGATAAACCCAAAACCCCGACTTAGACCAAACCATCCCGCCATCAAAACATCAGAACCCCTAATGATCACAAAGGAAAGAACCACGGAGTAGTAGGGGCAAATGTCGACCAAAAAAAAAAAATAGCCGAGTTGTTGAGCCTGTATAAAGAGAAATATGTTCGCTTGAGGTCCCATGGCGACGTATGATTGGATTGTCCACAAGACGTTATAGGACATCGACTGCCCATCAAGGAGGGTTATCCCGACCAATTAAGCAATAAGTTTGAGAACGTTGAAGCCTGAATGGAGGTTTGAAAGTAAAAGGGACGAGATTATTTCAAAGCGGTTTAAAAGAGCATGAATCATCATGGTGTCTGATTTACCCTCGAATGGCTTTCTGACAGAATCCCAGTACCCAACAGCCTGGTAGGAGAAGGTCAAGGGGCCGCATCGACTATAGAAATCTGAAACGATGGCCCTCAAGGAGGAAATATATGACCAAAATTTCAAGATCAAACATTTTGATTCAGTCATTTAACCCCGCCCAAAATGAAGTGAGGAGGCAGTGGGGGCTTGCAAGTTTTTAAAACACAAAGACGGATCATGCGGAAGAGTGTCCGCCAATCAGTCGAGGTGATAGCCGGATTTATTGTCGCCTCACACCTGTTTGCCTATCGAAACCTCAGATGTCGCACATTTGCAGGTGGCAGCCCCTTAGTGCATTCTTCTCCCCTGGGTATACTGGACAATGAAGGTACGATCCCCAGAAAATTCACAAAATAAACGATATTAGTCCTCAAAAGGGATCGCGCCCTGCCAAGGGACGGAAGCTATGGGGGTTTTGCTCTATATCAAAAGGAAGCCCGTCATGATAAAAAGTCCTCTACTGGGGAGAAACCCTCTAATCTTACAAGGAAATAGACGGATAGGCGTTCCCCCAGCCCCGTTAATTCTGACTTTGTGAAACATACTCTGTGATCTAAAATAAAAAAAAAAATCAAAAATCCCCCTAACCTTTTCAACCAGTCAAAGGAACCAGATCTTTATGTCCCCCAGCCCCAGACGAGATACCGATGCGACCACCAGTACGAGGGAGATCAACAATGAAAAGGCCACAAAACTTATAACGCATGGGGCATTTGTCACTACCACCCAGGAAATGATGAGACGTCCTCTCAAATTGGTCACCCTCATGCAACCAATCCCATCAACAATGCACCATACATCATCAAATGCGAAACCATCAAGTCAATTCAATCTTCAAATGGTACGATCATCTGGTCATTTGTCAAGCATAAGTTATTCCCGGGGATACAATGATCCGTGTGAAAGGGTCTTTTAATTTGGCTTTGATAGGAATCAGGATTAATTCTGACAAAGGTCAACCGTTGGAACACGTATCGTGAGTAATGATTAAGACGAAGAAGGCTATTCAAACCTTTTGATCGGGTACAACGCCTTAATTACAAAGCAGAAACGTTTGCGACAAGAATCGACTTCCATGTGACAAGCCATCAACTTTGCATTTGCACAAACTTATCCAGTTGTGGGGTATAAAACAAATTGACGACGTTGACAGAAAATGAACACGTAACATGACAGTCCAATAATTATCAAGCTAAATATCAAGAAGTCAGACGATAAATGATTTATCAAGCTAATGTCTCGAATCGATGGCCTGGGTTATTCGAGTAAATTAAGAGTAAGCCCGAGGGTGGGTCCTCTACACGCTGGGTGCCCATAAAGGCCATCCTGTTTGGGATGTCGCTGGCACCAAACACTCGTTACATGGTCACTCAGAAGCCTAAGAAAACGAGCATTACAGTAGAGGAGGGCCCCGATCACGATTCGAATCGTGTGGCATGGCTACTCGAGTAATTAAGCCTAAGGGGTGTCCTCTGCAATCGGGTGCCCTAAATCCGTCTAGTTTGGGAAGTCACACACCAACCGGGCCTAACACACCGCTACATGGGTAAACTCAAGCCTAAGAAAAACGAATCTTAGCCCAAGGTCAAGCAAAGGAATCGAATGGTGCAGGACCACCAGACGTGTCTCGATACCGTGGCCTTTGTTACTCGAGTAAAATAAATTAGAATAAGGGGTAGGTCCTGTACCACCTAATGCCCCCAAACCATCCTGGTTGTTTTGGGGTGTCAAATTGGTTCCAAAAACTCGTTAAATGAGTAACTTAGAATAGCCTATAGAAAACGAGACAAGTGAAGTGGGGCTAATCAAGAGAAAAGAATAATATGAAAAACAAAAAAACTCATCAGGCCTTAAACAACAAGTTTAATGAAAGAAAAACCCCTACATGAATGCTGGCATCCGCACAGGGCAATTTGTCATAATGACGTCCAAAACCTGCTAAGGACGTTGTCGAGAATGGATACAGAATAACCTTTGACAAGGGGGACGGTAGTTCTATTTAAAATTCGACCTTACTCACGTACAAATGACCATGAATGCTTGAAGGTTGTTCTTACTTACGCATTTCATTAACTCGTTTAAATAGAAAATCATCAACTCCACCCGAAGGATACGAGAAAATACCTTCCAATCTAAGTACATTCCCGGGTCCACATACTCGCCTAGATTGTGTGAGTCAAACCAGATATGTCAAATTTCATGTGGCCTTTACACTGCATTTACTCTTTTTGTCGAGATTATAATAGTTCTTTTGGTGTTTGAGCTAACACTAACCAACGGCCCGAGCCTTCAAGTTTTTGGGGCATTTGTTTAGTCCATCACTGATATGCAGGAACCTTGGCAGAGCTGATGGATAACTTAGGCAGCCACGGTCCCAACATCGCGAGTTTTTCGATAGAAAATTACTTAGTAGCCCCCGACACAACACACGCGCCAAGGCAAGGGGCAGTTAAGAAACAGAACTGGAAGGAAGGTGGAGGGCTGCACAGAGCATCTCCTATCATTGGCCCATCCCCAATCCTGACTATCACTGCTGCTTGACATCCAATATGAACCACCGTGCATGAGCAAATGACAAAAGAGGATATAATCCGGGACAACAGCATATCGACCGAGCCAGAAAGTGATCAAAAGGCCAAGGTAGCCGCAACATGGCATGTCGATCAATCACAGAGAGCGAAACAGACTCTGCATCAACTCAAATCCATCGATGAAATGAAGACGACCAAGAATAGGCAGAGTAACGCAAACCAATGTTGGAGTCTAGAAACGTACAACTTCACGACGATGCGTGATACCAGCCAAATGTTGGCAAATAACGACGACTGTCCGAATCGATATCATTGGACCAGACCAGGGGTCGGATTTCTATCTAAACATATGTTAAAGAGCACATGCATTTGTCGCCATCAACATATCTGCCAGATCATGCTATAACATCTTATAGCATGTATGCAGGTACAGATCAAGAATGAAATATCTCCGCAGGAAAGTAACAAGCCCACAGTCGCTTTCCATTCAAAACCTCACAAATTGGATCAGATTATGGATAGCTTTTTGCTAATCACTGATGAGGTGGAACAGATGTTTGGTGGGAGATCCAGGTACAAAAGCCGATCACGACATCGCCATTACAAAAAAAAATCAGTCCAAAACCAATCAATAGACGCCCTAGGGGGGGGGGGGTGGAAAAAGGGCTTGGGTAAATCCAACCAATCAAAGACCCTTGGGAAAGGGCTGGTATCTAACCAATCAAAGAACCCCATGAGAAGGGGCTGGTATATCCAACCAATCACAACGACCCCGTAGGAAATGGATTGGTATCCAAGCAATCAACGACCCCCTGGGAAGGGTTTGGTATCCAAGCAAACAAACGACCCCTGGGAAGTTGCTGGTATCCAAGGCAATCAAATGATCCCTTGGAAGGGGACCTGGTAACCAAATAAGGAGTAAACCTGGGAAGGCATCCCAAGCAAACCACAACAAGGGTGGTTGAGGCAAAACCCTGGGAAGGCATCCCGGAGCGAACCACAACAAAGGTGGTGCGCAAACCTAGGAAAGGCATCCAAGCAAACCACAACAAGGTGGAGAGCAAAACCTAGGAAGGCATTCCTAGCGAACCACAACAAGGTGGTGAGCACACCTTGGGGAAGAGGCATCCAAGCAAACCACGACAAGATGGTGAGCACATGGGAAGGGCTGAGATCCAAACACTAACACCTTGGGAAAGGGGCTGAGATCCAGAACAGCTAACAAACACACTTTACCCCTGGAGTAGCTGAGCTCCAAACAACTAACACAACACACTGGGAAGACGGCTGAGATCCAAGACAAAAACCAACCGTACCCGACGGATACCCGGTGGTTACGAGATGGGTGAGCCGGACGACGATACCCCACCCCGACCAGAAAATCGACCAGCGACCGATACCCGGAGCGGCCCACCGACAAGACAATCGACACAGTCGACGATACCCCGGCGATTTACCACTGGGTGACCGGCGACGATACCCCCCCGGCTCCGACCAGACAATTGACCCGGGAGGCGACGAGACCTCGTGCGGATGTACGAGATGGGTGACCGCGCGATGAAACCAACCGCGGGCGCCGACGAGACGATTGACCGGCGACAATAACCGGGCGATTATGAGGTGTGGGTGACCACGGGGACGACGATACCCGGCACACGCGATGAGACAATCGAGCCAGTAACGAGATCCGGCGGATTACGAGATGGGTGGATCGGGCGATGAAAATCCGGCCGGCGCCGACGAGACAATCGACCGACGATGGATACCGCTGCGATTGCGAGATGGGTGACCGGCGACGATACCCGCGGCCGGGCCGACGAGGACTATTCGGACCGGCGACGATACCCGGCAGATCATGAGATGGGTGACCGGGTGCGACGATACCTTCGGGACCATCCGACAAGGAACACAAAACCCAACCGGCAAAAACGATACCTGGGGGTTACAAGATGGGTGACGCGCGACGAAGACCGGCGGGCCGCCGACGAGAGAAAATCGACCGGCAACGAGACCCGTTAGATTATGAGATTGGATGACCGGCCGACGATGGACCCGGCCCCCGACGAGGACAATCGGACCAGGACGACGATACCCGGCGATTGCGAGATGGGTGAGCCGGCGACGATACCCGGCCCCGACGACAATGGACTATGATACCCGGCCCCGACGAGACGATCGACCGGCGATGTTGCGAGATGGGTGACCAGGGTCGACGAGATACCAAGGGGTTACAAGATGGGTGACCGCGGCGAACGATACCGCGGCCCGAACCGGACGAGACGATCGCGGCCGGCCGACAAATAACCCCACGATCACGAGATGGGTAAGGCGCGGGCGACGAAAACGACGGGGGCCGCCGACAAGGACAACCAACCGGCGACGATAGAACCCGTAGGTTACAAGATGGGTGACCTGCGACGAATACGATCCGGGCCGCGGTCGCCTGCCCCGACGAGAGACGATCGACCGGCGAACGGATGACCCGGCCGATCATGAGATGGGGTGACCGGGCGACGAACACCTTGCCCCAGACAAGACAACCACCCGGACGACGATACCCTGGGGGTTACAAAGATGGGTGAACGCGGCGACGAAACCCGGCCGCTCGAGCGAGACAATCGACGGCGCAAAGAGACCCAGCCGATTATGAGGAAGGGTGACCGGCGACGAAAACCCGGGACACCGACGAAGACAAGTCGACCGGACGACGATACGGGCGATCGCGAGACGGGGGTTACCGGGCGACGCAAACCCCCGCCGCCCCGACGAGACGATCGACCGGCGGACGCTGACCTAAGCGGGCGGCGATCATGAGATGGGTGACCGGCGACGATGACCTTCGGGGGTTTACAAGATGGGTGATTGGGGGCGACGGAAACCGCGGGGGCGTCCGCCTAGCGAGACGATGCGTGCCGGGCGATCACGAGATGGGTGACCAGGCGACGAAACTCGGCCGCCGACAGAGACAACCATCCGGCGAGCGATACCCGGGGGTTACAAGATGGGGTGACCGGCGACGATAACCGTCGCGGGACCCCGACGAGAAACTATCGAGACCGACCGACGATAACCGGCGATTTACGAGATGGTGGGACTCCGACGACGATACCGGCGGCCCCCGACGAGATACGATCGAGCCAGCGACGATAACCGGACGATTACGAGAAAGGGTGACCGGCGACGAAACCCGGCCGCCGCGAACGAGACGACCGGAGAGCCGGTGGACGATAAAAACCGGCGGATTACGAGACTGGTGACCAGACGAACGAAACCTGGACCGGCCCGAGACGAACCTCTGAGGCCGGGCGATGAAATCCGGCGATTTACGAGATGGGTGACCAGATACGAGAACCCGACCGGCCTGCGACGAGACGATCATAGCAGCCGCATTGACACACTCCTTTTGCGAATGTTTTGCATAGCCTTCTACATCTTAGCATCGCATGACATAAGTTGTATGTGTACATCATTTATGTTAGTTGTCATTCTTGTGCACTGTCATTCATGCATCCGGTGTCGCTATTTCTTTATCCTGTTCATTTTCATTTAAGCATTCATAAACAAGATAAAGAGGGATAGCTGTAGAGCACCCAAAGTTTGCACTTCCTATACTAACCATGACAGGAGGGCAAATTCGTAGCCATTGGCACGGCCTAACGAGAGCATAGAATGGACACATGTACGGGCAACTCGACGCCACCACGGGCAAGGTATTTACAACCGAAACATCGCCATGACAGGCAAGGTCGTCTGAAGTGAGCGATTTCCCGAATGATGTGGCACGGCTCCCAATAAATTCCCTGTATCTGCAAAATACGAGCCTGGCGGCGAGAAACCGACGTCACGACATGAGAATTCGAGGCAGTGGCACAAAAATCGAGAAAATTAGCCCACCCAGCCGCGGAGTGATCTGCGTCCAAGCGATTAAACTAATTGAGGTGCGCACAGGGACCTCAAAACCAGGACAACCCAGCTGAGTGCGGATGGGGGTGTGGCCAGCCAGCCGGCAGATGCCATCTGTCTGCGGCCGAGCCGCAGATAGCCAGCCTATGTCAGCTCATTCCTTCAGCATCCAGGGGGTTCAGCAGCAGAAAAAAAAAAGAAGAAAGGCAGGCGGCGGCAGCAGCTCGGAAAGGAAAGAGAAAATAGCATAAAATAAGAGAAAATCAAGAGAGAACAGAGAGAAAATTAGTGAGGAATTGGTATCCATTATGTGAGATTTATTATCAGATATTGTCTACTCTACTACAATATACTAGTTCATACATATTCTGGAAGGAGTCATTTGCAAGGTGAAAAACCCTTTGTTCTAGGGCATTTTGTTTTACCATTTTCGTTAAGCTTTTTGTCATCCCGAATTATAATTAAATGTAATTGTTCTTGTAGTATTGTTGTGAATCCATGGAATTGAGGGCTATAAGTGAGGGTTCCAAATGGAGCGAGATTTCCTTTCCTCCTAATGGCCCGATGAATATTCCATTTGGTGAATTTTGTAGGCTCGTTGTAATGGATGTATCGTGCATAGATTATTTAAATTGCTATTTTAGGATCTTTTAGGATCGTGGGTTAAGGCCCCCGGTTCATTGTGAAAGTATGCGAATGTGGGGGCGTTCGGGGTTATGTTATAATGGGCTTACCATGCCCATCAGTAGCCCCAACACAATTTTAAATAGCTTGAATTTGATTTATGACACGAAATTGATTTCAAAGCTGAAACGATAAGATTTTCATAAAAATCAATCAAACTAGGTTATTAAGAATCACGAGGCGAAAAAATAGGAAATGACTAATGAATTGTTGATTGTCCTATTGCAACAGAAGAAGGCTAAAAGGAAAAATCGTTTTCAAACATCAAAAAAATGGTTTTATAAAAAACATTAAGCAACGTTTTATTAAATCTTTGTGCATAGGGTTAAAGAGATCCTAGAAGTTGCCAGTCAAGGCTATTTACGAAAGCAACGTATAGATCTCGATTCCTATTTTGACGAAGGTTTAGAAAACTCTTGTGTTTTGCGCAAAACGACCCCTAATGAAAATCTCATAAGATTTCAACAATTTAAAATCAATACCTTTCTCATAAAGCTTTCTCGTATGAGCCCAAAAATGACATTGTAAGCATTCTCAAAAGAAAGCACGCCTTTTCATCAAAGCACCCAAATGGGGTCTTCATGCAAACTCACGCACGACATTCACAAAGGCACACACACACACGATGCGCGCATGCGCCACACACGTTTCATGAATTAAAGGATAGAAAAGCATCAAGATTGTGGTAAACCGGTGTTTCACGGAAGTCTGGAGGTGCAATCACCTTCCCCTCAGCTTAACGCAAGTCCCCGAACTCCTATGAATCTCGGTTCGCAGACCCAATTAATTCGGAGTCACATATCGAGCCGAGCGATTTACGAAAACGAAACTGTCGGATGAGTTTGGTTACATCCATGTTCATATATACCAACTGGCGACTCTGGGGTTAATTGGGCTCATCAAAAAAAATGAGCTTTCAAACCGGACGAAACAACCGCGGTCGTCGACAACGCGAAGGTGAACGTCGAATAAAATATTAAATAAGATGAATGAAGTTAGAGATTCTTAAAGGAAGAATATGATATATAAACAAGAAGAGTTCAAAGAAGAATCTTGAAGAGTAAAATACGATGAGAACCAGGAGTTACCTGACTCTAGTAATAAAGATGGTGTTAATAAATAGACAGTGATCTATAAGATGAGAATGGCATGATTATAAGGTTGAACTCAAATAGAGACAAGATTATGATAAACTGATTAGGTTGAAAGAAGAACCTAAAGAGATTAAAAGAACCAGGGAACCCCTGAGTTGATTAATCATAAGATAACGTGATTAAAGAGAAAAATAAAAGAAAGATCGTAAGATGAGACGATCATGAGATGAAGAAAGAATCGTAAGAAAAGATGATGATAGGAGACGAGGATTCACGAACGTGAATCTACTAAAGTAATAAAATGTCAAAATAGATCTTAAATGATTGAATGGTTGTAACATGACGCTATAAAGAGATGGTAATATGAAATAGTATGAGGTAAACTCACGAGGAGTTATGGATGATGAAATACGAGAAATTTGTATCAAGCAAAGAGTTAAGTTAAGAACAAGATGAAGTTAGGTGGGATTTCAATTGAGGACTCATGTTAGTGGCTGAGTTATACGATTCCTGGTATGGGACGAGAATTTATGCTTGGTTTGAAAACTACTTAGCTTCCTATATTAATATAGTGGTTGAGTTGAACAAATCCTGGTATGGGACGGGATTTGTCCATGGTTTAACAACCGCTCAGCTTCCTATATTGATTAGTGGTCGAGTTGGTTTGAAAACCACTTAGCTTCCTATATTGATAATTATTGAAATATTGGTGTCACACTATTGATATACATATGACGAGAAGGTGATTCTTTTCTCATATTTATAATTGATAGTTAGAGAATATTTAAGATTACGTGCGGTTCTTAAAACTCATACTTGTGGTAGGTTCGTGACTCATAATCGTATGGTGGAACCCCTTAGCGAATGGATGATTCTGGTCTGACTAGGATAAGTTCCTAAACCCATATGATTGTGGTAAGTTCCTGAATTTCTAAAGTGTGGTAAGTTTGATGAACTATATTGGGTATAGAAACGTTATGGTATAGAGAGCATTGATGATATTGAAGAATGAGAGAATGATTGAGTAATGAGGCAATGAAGTAAAAGATTGAAGTTGATGGAGAGAAAATGGAGATTCTAATTCTTCTAGCTATGCTGGATTTTCAAAATTTATTGTCATCGTGCTGATATTCGCAATTTTTCGTTCTTAAAAATATATTGGGTCAATGATTGAACCAATAAGTTTTAAAAGGTGCTATTATTCGTATGTATATGCTAATTGTTTCAGCTAGACAAAAATAATTTGAAATTATCAAAATGTATTTTGAACGACTGAGTCATCAATGCAATTGAACCTAGTGTTGGATGTGATCGAAGGATCATCAGCCCACTATGGTATGTTGTAGTATGACAAAGTCCTAAAATGACGGCATCCTCAACGTACTATTAAAACGGTACGGTATCATGACGTCATAAAAGAAATTTATTTTTCTGTAAGTTATGAAAAGATATGCCAATTGAGTTGGCTAAAAATGTTTTGACTAATGTCCGAATTGTTGTTTAAGGTCTATGTTAATTGATTCGGCTAGACGACTGTTGAAAGATATTTATGAAGTTCAAGAATTCTTTGAGATTTTATGCCAAACCAGTTTATTCTGGTGCGGAATTTGTATTAAGTCTGAGGTGAACCAACCTTATAATGGGGGATACGCAATAGCATTAATATGTATGTGCACAATATATAGTACGGAGAGCTGATCACCTGGAGTACGAGAAGAGATGGTCCATAGTCTTTTGACTGTTAAAGGTTACGGTAGAAATATTTGTTAACCCAGGACAAGGTTCGAGTCTTTACGACTCCTCAACAAGATATTGTAACTTTAAATTCTTGAGTTATTACTGCTTAAATTACAATTTGTGGAAGATTCTTATTTTTTTGAAAGGTAAAAGTGGAAAGGAGGATATTCCTTAAGAAAAGAAATTAGACATTTGATGAGTTAAAATAAGTAAATCCAAAAAAATAAAAAGAATAAAGAAAAGAAAAAAGAGAAAAAAAAATAGTTGATGATGATTAATGATGAGAAAATTTTTAGAAGAGGAAGATGAGAAGAGATCTTAGAAGATTATGTGGTGTAGAATTAAAAAATTAATAAATAAGAGAAAGATTGGTAGAGTCTATTAGAGATTAATGATGAAAATAGAGGAATATAGAAAATCAATATCGAAATCAAAATTTGATAAATAATTAGAAGAAGATTTTGTGGTGAATATTGATATTGATTTATTGCGTAATCAATATTAAATGATTATGATTACAATGAGTATGTTATGCAATGATCCTTGGAGAAAGGAAGTGAATGTGTTAAAAGATTAAAGAATATATAATACTCGAAGTGTTTCAAGTTTAAGTGACGGTGATGAAATAAAACCCACACTAAGGTAATGCGTTGAAGTTATTCAACGATAATTGTGAAAGAGATTTAGTGAAAACCGAGTAAGGGAGGTTTCGTTGATTCTGAGGACGGAATCCTTATAAGGAGGGAAGGATGTGACAACCCAGATTTTTAGAAATTATTAAATAGGAATTTAATAAATAAAATTCTTATTATGTGACGTTTTGAGTTTTGAGTATGTGTATATGTGATATATATATATATATATATATATATATATATATATATATATATTGTGAAATATATGACTTAATGTGAAGAGAATTATATATTCGTGTATTTGGAAAAAGAGGTTTAATAGTTAATTAAACTATTGAATGAAGTGAAGGAAATTGCTACGAAAAAGATATTTACTGAATATTAGAAAGTTGAAAATTATATTATGAAATAATATAATTTGAATGGTATGTGTTGTGAACAATGGTAATTATTGTGAATTAAATTTCATAATAATGTGAGTGATTTATTTAATTAAAATAAGGAATTAATGAGAATATAATTATTTTAATAATATGAGAGAGTAATGTGTTGCATATAAATGTAACATGTTAATGTAGTATGATTGTGAATTTCATAGATTAAAATGTTTATCGAATAAATATTTGATGGAAATTATTGTAGAATAATTTAATTAAGCATTTTAGTGCGTATTTTATTACGCGAGTAATATTTTAATTTAATTTAATAATTAAATTAGAGGAATAATGATTTATTAAATGAAATTATAATTATAATTGTCTAATTTGAGATTATAAATTTTGTTAGTAAGATTTAATTAGATTTATTAATATAATAAGTTTAATTAAAATTTAATAGGTGTGACAAAATAGCATATATTAAGAAGGAATATTAAAATAAAGAGAAAATGAGATTTTTGAGGAAGAACCAAACATGGCCTTGTGGCCTTTGATTTTCTTAACTGATGAAACAAAAGTTACGTAAGTTTCATCAGTTAATTTTGGAAGCCAACCCAAAAAAAAACAGAGGTTAGAAATTGAGAGGATTCTTGGAAGTGAAGAAGAGAAATTCTGGAAATCGAGGAGGAATCAAGCACGTTTTAATCATTTTTTTTGAGTTTAAGAAGTATTCAAGAGGTAAGAAGAACTCTAAAACTTTTATTTTTCATTCTTTGAGTTCAATATGAATTTTGCTGTTTTAATTGATGATGGTTATGGATATATATGTGTTATTGGGTGATTATAATCTGTTAAGAACCATCATAGATGATTTTGAAACAATGATGGGTGTTTATATTTTAATATGAAGAATTGTTTTGGTTTATTGTAGGTATTTTATGGTTTGTTTTGGGTAAAAATTAGTTGTGATTTGAGTGGTTGAAATCTGATAAATTTATATGGTGTTGTTATTATGAGAACGAAAACAAGAAAAAATTATGGAATGGCTTTTGAAACATGAATATTTGCGATTGATTGCGCTAATTTTGTAAAATTTTTGTAAAATAGTATGAAATTGTGTTTTTATAAGTTTGTAATTGGTTGTTTTAGTTGTTTAAGATGTTAGTTTTGAGTATAAATGTTGTATTTTATGTATTTAGAGAATTGTAGGAGTTTTGTTTAATGAATATAATTTTTTTGGGTTTTGGTGGTTGAGGGGATTTTAGGGGTTTTGTGATTGGTGGATAATGATTTTTAATATAGAAAGGTGGTTTGGGTTGAATTTTTATTGGAGTTTATGAAAAGAAGAGTTGTGTTTTTTTTTTAAGGGGGAGGGTGTTGATTGTTTTGGTTTGGGGTAAATGTTTTTGATTGGTTGTGGGGAGGGTTTTTTTGGTGAATTTTATTAATGGTGATTTTGTATTAATTTTTTTTAGGTGGGGTGGGTGGTGGAGTTTTATTGTTGGGGTTGGGTTGGTGTTGTTGTGGGGGGGTTTATTTTGTTGGTATATTTTTTTTTGATTTGGGGTATTTTGGGGATTTTTGGTGGGTGTTGGGGTGGGTTTTTTTTTTTGGGGTGTTGGTGTGTGGGTATGTTTGTTGTTGTTTGTGGGGGTGTTAATGGTTGGGTTTTTTTGGGAATTGGTTGGTGTTTGTTATGGTTTTGGGGTGTAGTGTTTGTTGTTGGGTTTTGTTGGTATTTGTTATGGGGATTGGGGTTTGTGGGGTTTTTATTTTTTTTTTGGTGGTTTTTTGGGGTTGTGTGTTGGTGGTGTTTTGGGGGGGGTGTGGTGGTTTTTTGGGGTTTTTTTGTTTGTGTGGTGTTTTTTTTTTTGTATTTGTGTGGGGGGTTTTGTGGGGGATTTTGGGTTGTGGGGGGGTTTGAGTGTGTTTTTTTTGTTGTTGGGGTGGGTTTTTTGTGGGGGGGGGTTTTTGGTTGTGGTGTGGGATTTAGAGGTATTTTGGGTTTGGAGGTGGGGGTGAGGGGGGATGTGGGGTGGTAGTTGGGGGGGGGTTGTGGGTGGATTTTTGGATTTGGGTTATTTTGTGGTGGGGTGGGGTTGTGGGTGGGGTTTGGTTGGTGTTGGTAGTGTGGGGGGGTGGTTGTGGGGGGTGTTATGGAGTTGTTTTGTTGGGGGTGGGGGGGGTTGTGGTTGTGTGGTTATTTAATTGTGATGTGTGTGGGGGGTTTTGATGTTTTGTTTGGTGTTGGTAGTTTGTGTTATTTTTGTTTGGGATTTTGGGTTTTGTTTGTTGTGGGGGTGTGTGGGGTTTGTTGTATTGTTTTTGTATATTGATGTTGGGTTGTGTTATTTTGTTTTTTATTTGATTGTTTGTGTGGTGTTTAGGGGGGGGTGTTAGTTTGGGTTGGGGGGTTTTTGTGTTGGTGGGGTGGTGTGGGGGGGGGGGTTGTGGTGGTGTGATGGGTGGGGGGTATTGGGGTGTGTTGGGGGTTGGGTATTTGGGTATTTGGGGGGTGTTGGTGATGTGGAGATATGGGTGGTTGGTTTTGTGTGTTGGGGTGTGTTTTGGTGTGGTTGTTGGGGTATTGGGTGGGTTTTTGGTGGTATGAGTTTGGGTGGTGGTGTTTTGGTTTGGGTGTGATTGTGGGGGGTGGTGTGGGGTGTGTTGGGTTTGGTGTTGTTGGGGGTGTGGTTTTGGGTTTTTTGGGGGTTTTTGGTTTGGTGTATTGTTGGGGGGGGTGTGGTGGGTGTGTTTTTTTTGGTTTATGTGTGGTTTAGGGGTGTTTGGGGGTTTGTGGTTTGGTGGGTGTGGGGTGTTTTTTGGGGTTTTTTGATATTTTGGGTTGGGGGTGGTGGGTGGGGGTGGGAGGGGGTGGGGGGGTGTGGTTATGGTTGTGGGGGGGAGTAATTTGTTGGGTGTTTTGGGGGGTTTTTTTAATGGGTGGTGTGGAGTTTGATTGGGGGTGTGGGGGGTTTGGTGAGTTGTTGTGTGTTGGGGGTTTGTTGGTGGTTGAAGTGTGGGGTGTGTGTTGGTGATTTGGGGGGGTTTATGTTTGATGTGTTGGTGGGGGGTTGTTTTATGTGTGGGGGTTATGGGTGTTTTGTGGGTTGGGGGTGATGTTGTTGTGGGAGGGGTGTGTGGGGTTTGGTTGTGGGGGTTTTGGGTGTGGTGGGGGGGGGGTTAGGGGGGGTGGGGGGGGGTGAGGGGTTGGGTTTGTGGGTTGGGGGTATTTTGTGGTTGGGTGTTTTTTTTTGATTGGGTGTTGGGGGTGTTTGGGTGGGGGGGTGTTGGTATGTGGGGGGTGGGGTGGGGTGTTTTTTTGGGGGTTTGTATGGTGGGGGGTTGTGGGTTGGGGTTGTGGGGGGGGGGTGGTATGGGTTTTTTTTAATGTTTTGGGGGGGTTATGTTTTTTTTATGTGGGGGTTTTTGGTTTTGTGGGGTTATGTGAGGTGTTATGTGTGGTGTTTGTGGGGTGGTGGGGGGAGTGTTTTTGGTGTTATGGGGGTGGGGGGTGTGTTGGTGTTGGGTTGGGGATTGTGGGGTGTGGGGTTTTTTTTTGGGGGATTGGGATTGGGGGGGTGGGGTAGATGGTGATAGTTTGGGGGGGGTGGGGTGGGGGTGGGGGGGATGGGGGGTGTTGGTGGGGGGGGGGTGGGTTTGGGGGGGAGGGGGTTTGTTGTTATGTTGTATTGGGGTGTTGGGTTTTTGGGTGGGGGGGGTTTGTGGGGGTTGTTTGGTTGGTTTTGGTGGGGGTGGGGGGGGGTGTTGGTGTTGTGTTTTGTGGGGTTTTGTTTTTTGGGTTTGTTGTGGGTTGAGGTGTGGGGTGTTGTTTGGGTGATTGGGTTGTTTGTGGTGGGGTGGGGGTTGGTGTGTTTTGTGTTTGGTGGGGGGTTATTTGGTTGTTTGTTTTGGGGGGTGTTTGTTGGGGTGGGGAATGGGTTGGTTGTGTTGGGTTTTTTTGGGGTTTTGGTTTTGGTGGTTGAGTTTTTTGGGGGTGTGGTTTGGTGGTGGTTGGTGGGTGGGATTTGGGGGGTGGGTGGGTTTGTGTGGGGGGGGGGGTGGGGGGGGGTGTGGTTGTGTTGGGGGGTGTGTATTTATTGGGTGTTTTTGTGTGTTGGTGTGTTGGTTTGGGGTTTGTTTTGTTGTGTGGTGGGGGTTTTGGTGTTTTGGGGTGGGGGTTTTTTTATTGGTGTTGGGGGGGTGTTTAGGGGGTGGGTGTTGTGGAGTTTTGGTGGTTTGGGGTTGGTGGTTTTGGGGGTGTTTTTGTATTGGGTGGGGGTGTGGTTGTGGGTTGATGGGGGTGTTGGGGTTTGGTGGGGTTTTTGTGGGGGGTGTGGGGTGGGGGTTGAGGGTGGGTGGGGGGGGGGTTTTGGTGGGTTGTTGTGGTGGGTGGGGGTGTGGGGTGGGGGTTGGGGGGGGGTGGGGGTGGTGTTAATGATGGGGTTGGGTGGAGTTGGGTGGGGTGGTGTGGGGGGGTTGGTGGGGTTTGTGGTTTTTTTTATGGTGGTATGGGGTGGGTTTGTTTTG
>JAVJAP010000247.1:0-57879 GCA_034770075.1 Aralia elata | reverse complement strand
GAAATTTAGGTAGCAAATGTATTCTTGAAACTTTAATTTTTTTGTTTGTTTGCTATGTATGAAGTATATTGTACTAATGTGATATAAGCTTGAACGAGTGTTTTAAAATATTTTGCCGATTTGTATTGATTCTTAGCAAGCTTATGCTCAATTTAGAGAGTCTTTACTTCTCTGGGAACATGAGGTACTATTAATAAGTATACAAATTTTCTTTTTTATTTATTTTCTGTTAACTTAAATTTTTGTTTGAGAACACATGTTTTGACAAGAGTAGCAAACCATTTTTTGGTGATAAGAGGGGAGTTAGTAAGAATGAAGTGGGATTTGGATTTTTTTGATAGATTTATGGAGTGGAAAGAGAGGGGTTATGTAGGGTATAGGAAAGGCGTAGGAGAGGGCTAATTTTATCGTTTCTAAATATTTGCGTAATCATATCATATACATTTGTATGTATACATTTATATCTATATATGTATTATGTTACATATGTTTAAGGATTGGTTTTATGGGTTAAATCAATATACGAGTTCGTGGTCAATTCTATACTTTGTTTAGAATATAGTAATTTTTTTTTGATTGGTCCTACTTGAATATAATGCTTCGTTGGTGGTTATTGATTAAACTACCATGAATCATGTTTTAGGCTTATTGTGATATGGGTTTATGAATGAGTTCTTTTCGTGTATCTATTTAGTGTATTTGTTATGCTGTACTTAATATTTTTGTTTATTTTATACTTTTGCTGAAGATAATTTTACACTTGGGGCACAGACCTTTTGAAAATGTATTGCTCTTCTCTTTGTATGTTCTTTGTATGGTTGTGCAAAGTGAAAATTTGTTAATGTAGAAGCTTACTATAAAATGTAAGGCATAGAGTGTGGCCTTGGTGAAAAGTTTGAGTGGAATTTTGTTTGTACAACTCAAAACAATGAAAACTGAATAAATGGGATAAAAGATAGGAGATTCAGCTTCTTGAAATTGGATCAAATATTGGTAAATCAAAGCCACAAAAAAAATTTCGGCAGCAAAGGTATTATTGAAATTTTGAGTTTTTGTTGTTTGATATGTTTGAATAATATTGTACCTGAATGCAATTTAAGATTAGAACGAGATTTTCAAAAATATTTTGTAAGTTGTATTGATTGTGTGACCGCCCCCAAATCCGGGTTACCTTAATCACGGGTCTGGGTGCATCACGATACATCTCATTCTACACCTGTCAACAACTTTATTGCGGAATAAATAAAAAATATTTACAATTGATATAATATAAATATTATATGTCTAAAGTCTCGAAACCATAACTAAATCATGATGTTATTTACATGAAAGTAATTATACCAAGATTATTACAAACATGTTCCTCATACTAAATCCCAGGACACGAAGACCTTAAATAAAACACTTAAGACCAAGGTTGAATAAATTCCATGATCCTTTACAATATCTCATATGTGTGAACGCAAGGTTCAGATTCTGACTTTAATCCAATCCCTGAATATTCGCAAGGTTATTCAATAACCAATACATTCGTTATAACTAAGTCCTTTATACAACATCGACATCCTTGTAGTTTACTATAAAAAGTAATTAACATAATCAAACAAAGTCATAAATACTATAATTGGATAACCTTCATTTCTAACTCATGGTTTTACATAGTCAAAAATTCACGTACATCATATACCAGTCATCATAGCTAAGTAAATTACAGTAAAAGGGACATTTAGCAACCTTCCTTTTTCCATGAAGCGCCTTTAAAAAAATCCTTACATCACGATAATCAAGATAATTGCATTGCATCGTAAATCCCGCAAAAGTTTTATTTTTGCAAGAATGAGCACGACGGACTCATGCAAGAACTGAAAGTTTTCACATTTCATCGCTTCACGTAACACCAAAGTTTGCATTTTATCCACGCATCAAGATTCTCAATACTATGCATCTTACTAATCGCATTATAAATCTTATGCAATACATCCCATATATATGCATTTAAAAACAATGTTAGCTCATAAGCATACTTCATGCATCTCACATTGTATATTTACAATAATTCAAGTTCCACATAGAACAATATAGTCACATAATTGCACATATAATGCACGCTTTAATCAATCTCTCATATAATCCACATAATAATGAAAGATTATTGTAATCCAAGTCATGTACACTTCAATTACATTTAAACAAGTTAACAAGCTGACTGGAAGAACTTGCCTTTAAAGCGTTTCCTTGCCAAATTATGAATGGCTCGTCCTTGCAAATATCCTACACAATTTATTTAACAACAAAATACCAATTAGCACCACTAAAAAGCTTCATATAATGGGTTTATATTATAAACCCACTTCATATCTTGATAATGTTCGTATTTGTTTACATCGAAACACTATTTTTAAGTTCTTTAAAACACTTTAACGCGGCGTTTCGACGTTTACAACGTCACAACAAAAACTCGCTAATTCCCCACCTTTGCATTTGCTTAGCATGCTCCATTACATTGGTTTTATAACACACTAATCCAATGTTTGCATTATCATTAGATACACAATATTAAAACAAGATTATACACACCTAGTTACGGCGTTTACGAAGGCCTTGCACGTCTATAACGCCAAACTTGATTATTCGAACTGCCCAGGCGACATGCATTTGCGTACCCTAACATGCCCATTCAATTTATCTAATACTGCATTGGTTTAATGTTAAGTATCATTATATGATTCATAACATTCATGTTTTTAGAATTTTAGAACAACATTTTATATTGTCAGGAGCATTACATGTGCTTTACGCGCATGCCCGACACCCTCCGATTGACTCCAAAACACATTAGTCATACAAATGGTCAACTTTGGGAATTGATCCTGACCTCAAAATCGAAAAACTTAAAGAACGAAAGTTGTAAGGTCTACTCGTTCTATTTTCCGAATCATCTTCAATCACCTCAATCCGATTCGTATGAGAAAGTTATTCCCATTTTAGTAAAGGAGCGTCGGAGCTGTATTGCAACAATCTCTTGTCCAGCGCTGTATGGCGCTCGGGCTAAAATGGCCTATTGAACCAGCGCCTAAAGTGCCTCTATTACAGTAGCTGGAAACTCGTGGCCAGCGCCTACCCGAGCGCCGTATGGCGCGTTCTGGCCTGAAGTCCCCCAAACCGTTTTGGGGATTCCCCGGAAATGCTCGCTGTTTTGGTGTTCCTTAGACCTATCTTGCTTTCCCAATCACCATAATAACTCTCTCAATACATTGTTCAAATTGGTCCGTTCCGGACCTCTAGGGCTAACCAACATATCAAAAATTCAGAGCTATCCATTAACATTAACATGGCCAACATCGTAAGGCCAAAGTATCTAACTCATGCTATACTTTTCGTGTGTCTTGGTGTTCTTCACAAAAATCTTCCACCAAATCTTTGGTTTTAAAACTTTCTGTTTTACTCTGGTTTCCAACTAGGTTAACTTCGTAACCCCCCTTGTAAGTACCAAAATATCTATAAACAACAAATCAAATTAAACAACAAATCACGAAATCATAGCTAACAAAAGTCCTCTAATATCGTCCAAATGTCCCAAGTTCATGTTCTTCATCCTCCGTTAAGCATAGGTACAGATTTATATTATGTGTTTTTGTTCTACTTTGATGTTATTAATAGCTTATATAAACCTCTTAACAACATTTACAAACATCCAAGCACAAACAAAAAACCAACAAGAACTCGGCAAGATAAACCAACCCATAGAGCATAAAGAGCTCTAAAATCAAACATGAAAAAGTTTGAAAACCTTAACCAAATCAAATGGAAATGGGTTCTAAGTTAATGGATTTAGCTCTGTAAATCCCTCCTAAGATGATATTGAAGCCGTTTGCTAGGGCTTGGCTTTGAGTCTACTTCTTCCTTTTTGGGGTTCACTCCACCGACAACCTCTTCTTCTCTCTCCTTTCTTCTTCTTCTTCTTTTTTTGGCGACTTTTCCGATGACCTTCTCCTTTTTTTCTTCCTCTTTACACAGCTTCTCATCTCCCTCTATTCTCTCTCTATCTGCTCGGTGGACGGATGGGATGCAAGAGAGTAGGGATGGAATAGTTTGAAATAGAATGAGAGAAGTGGAGTGATTTTGGGAGAATAAATGGGAGTGGGTGGGTTGCTACTATGGTGACCGTTGCTTCCGAGCTAGGCTCTCCCCTCCTCCATTGCATTTGATTGGTCCCAAAATGGGGGAGTTGGTTTCCCCTCTTGGAGTAATCAAGTCCAAAATAAATACCCAAATACAACCAAAATTTATATCCGAAAAACTCCCACTTATTTTGTACCAATAACTGGTAAATAAACCTCCTCCCAAAATTGAAAATGGGTATTACCATAAATAATTGGGAATGGGTGAAAAAATAATTATTTATGGGAAATTTTGTCCAAATATTCCTTCGAACGCCCATATAATACATTTCGGATACCGGATAAAATCACCGTATCAGCTCAAATAACAATTTTTTGAACACTTGGAAAAAATTTTTAATCTCGTAATGCATACACGTATTTATGAAATTTATTAAAATCGAAAAAGACGTAAAAATATTTGGCGTGAATAATGCCTCGAGAAACGTGCCCTGTGAATAGTGATTTTGCGATCTTTCGCAAAAATCAATTATTCACTCCTACGGTTCAACAACGCATAAAACTTCATACATTGACATCATCCAGGTTATAAAATAACCTTAAAAACACGTCACCTAAAAATATAATATTTAATCCACTTAATAATATTAATTATACCCAAATTAACAAGGGTATTCACGATTCGCGATCATTGCTCTTCACGCTTAACTCCTATAATCATATACATCATCGCACATATATCTCGCCCATAACTTGGGTTAGCGTCTTTCAACAAATAACTTGTTCAATAATATTATCCTTCAACTATTTATTTAATCCAATAAATAGTAACTCTAGCGATAATGCTCGAAACCGCCAAATTAGCTTATACGAAAACTTTAATACATACTAATCATCGTCTACACATAATCTAGGTCATAATATAACCTTTAAACGCTTAACACATAATATTATTAATAAAAGTCTATTTTATTCAATAATATTCATAAGCTCGGATTATCCAGCTATCCACGACTCGCGATCGTTACAATAATTAACTATTAACTCATTCATTCTGAATCTACGTATATATATTTCATATTTATATATATACATATTAAGCTCACCAAAAATCACATAGATATATATAACACATATATATTCAAACTCGAATCATAATAAGAAATTATTCTATATTAAATTCTTATTATAATTAATTCTCGAAAATCCGGGTTGTCACATTGATTCTTAACAAAACTTGCTCAATTTAGAAGTCTTTACTTCTCTTGGAACATGAGGTACGATTTATCGGTATATTTTCTTTTTTATTCTTATTATTTTAACTTAAATTTTTGTTTTGAGAATACAGTTTTGACAAGAGTAGCAGCCTTCTTGGAGAGAAGAGGGAGGTAGTAAAGAATGTAGTGAAATTTGGATTTTGTGATAGATTTGGGAGAGAATGTGAGGGGTTGTCGGCGTATGAGAGGGCTAATTTTATAGATTCTAAATATTTAGGGAAGTGGTTTAAATATATAATATATATAATATAATATATATAAAATATATATATATACACACACACACACGTGTACGTGTATACATGTATATTATATGTAATTATATATTATATTATATTATTATTATATATTATAATATTATAATATAATACATATGTAATGTACTATACATACATATTATATATTATATAGTATATATTATATAATATATAAAATATGTTACATATGTTTAAGGATTGGTTTATGGGTTGTGACCAACTATATGAGTCATGTGTAATTTTAAACTTTGTTTGGAATATAGTAATTTTTTGATTAGTCCTGCTTGAATGTGATGCTTCGTTGGTGATTATTGATTAAACTACCAAGAATCATGTCTTAGGCATATTGTGATATGGATTTTGAATGAGTTATGTCGTGTATATATTTAGTGTATTTGTTATACTGTACTTAATATTCTAGTTTATTTTATACTTTTGTTGAGACCTAATTTTACACTTGGGCCACCCTTTTGAATATGTATTGATACGTCTTTGTATGTATCTATATGGTTGTGCCAAGTGAAAATTTTGTAATGTCTACTATAAATGTAAGGCATACACAGGCTTGGAAATGTTGAGTGAATTTTTGTAACGTACAACTCATAACTATGTAAGCTGAAGATGGGTATAAGATAGGAGATTCAGCCTTTTGAAATTGGATCAATATTGGTATTGCAAGCACGAAGAAATTTAGCCAGCAAATGTATTATTGAAATTAGATTTTGTTTGTTTTGCTATGTTTGAATGATATTGTACTAATGCGATTTTATGTTCGAACTAGATTTTCAAAATATTTTGCAGGTTGTATTTATTCTTAGTAAGTTTGCTCGATTTAGAAGTCTTCACTTCTCTTGGAACATGAGGTACTATTTACAGGTATATTATCTTTTTTATTCTAATTTTTTGACTTAAATTTCTATTTGAGAACACAGGTTTGACAAAAGTAGCAGCCTTCGTGGAGAAAAGAGGGAGGTAGTAAGAAGAATGTTGTGGGATTTAGATTTTGTGATAAATTTGGGGATGAAAAGTCAGGGGTAAGTATGCATATGCGTTGGAGAGAGCTAATTTTATAGGTTCTAAATATTTAGGGAACTTATATAAATATATATATAATATATATATTATATTATTTTATATTATTTTATTTTATATTAATATTATTTTATATTATACTATTATTTATGTAATGGACAGGTATACCTATATATGTATTATATTATATACGTAATGTATGTATTACATACATTATTATATATTATATAGTTATAGATTATAAAATATGTTACATATGTTTAAGGATTGGTATATGGATTGACCAATATATGAGTCATGTGTAATTCTAAACTTTGTTTGGAATATATTAATTTTTCTGATTAGTCCTGCTTGAATGTGATGCTTCGTTGGTGGTTATTGATTAAACTACCAAGAATCATGTCTTAGGCAAATTGTGATATGGGATTTTGAAGAGTTATTTCGTGTATCTATATAGTGTATTTGTTGTAGTGTACTTAATATATTTTAGTTTATCTTATAACTTTTGTTTAGAGCTAATTTTCACACTTGGGGCACCTTTTTGAATATGTATTGATATCTCTTTGTATGTCTCTATATGTTTGTGCCAAGTGAAAATTTTGCAATGTCTAATATAAATGTAAGGCACGGAGTGTGGCTTGTAAATGTTGAATGAATTTTTTGTAACGTACAACTCATAACTATGTAAGCCGAAGATGGGTAAAAGATAGGATATTCAGCCTTTAGAAATTGGATCAATATTAGTATTGCAAGCACGAAGAAATTTTGGCAGCAAAGGTATTATTGAAATTAGATTTTTGTTTGTTTGCTATGTTTGGATGATATTTTTACTAATGCGTTTTTATGTTCGAACTAGATTTTCAAAATATTTTGCAGGTTGTATTTTATTATCAGCAAACTTGCTCAATTTAGAACTCTTTACTTCTCATGGAACATGAGGTACTATTTACCGATATATTATCTTTTTTATTCTAATATTTTGACTTAAATTTCTGTTTGAGAACATAGGTTTGACAAGAGTAACAACCTTCGTGGATAAAAGAGGGAGGTAGTAGGAATATTGTAGTGGGATTTGGATTTTGTGATAGATTTGGGGATGACAAGTGAGCGATAAGTATGTATAGGCGTAGGAGAGAGTTAATTTTCTAGGTTCTAAATATTTAGGGAACTGATTTAAATATATATATTATATTATTTTATATTATACTATTCTATATGTAATAGACATATATTTATATATACACCAGGACTTTTATTTTGGGACGGAGGAGTAGTATAATATAAGATAAGTATATATATATATATATATATATATATATATATATATATATATTTATATCAGTTCCTTAGATATTTAGAACCTATAAAATTAATTCTCTCCTACGCCTATACATACTTACCCCCTCCATTTCCCTCCCCAAATCTATCACAAAAATCCAAATTCCACTATATTTTTTCTTACTACCTTCCTCTTTTCTCCACAAAGGCTGTTACTCTTGTCAAATCTGTGTTCTCAAACAAAAATTTAAGTCAAAAAATTAGAATAAAAAAGATAATATACCGATAAATAGTACCTCATGTTCCAAGAGAAGTAAAGACTTCTAAATTGAGCAAGCCTTGCAAAAAAGACTTCTAAGAATAAATACAGCCTGCAAAATATTTTGAAAATCTAGTTTCGAACATAAAATCGCATTAGTACAATATCATTCAAACACAGCAAACAAAAAAAAAATCTAATTTCAACAATACCTTTGCTGCAGAAATTTCTTCGTGCTTGCAATACCAATATTGATCCAATTTCAAAAGGCTGAATCTCCTATCTTTAACCCATCTTTGACTTACATAGTTTATTAGTTGTACGTAACAAAAATTCACTCAACCTTTCCAAGCCACATTCTATGCCTTACATTTATAGTAGACATTGAAAAATTATCACTTGACACTGTAATATCCCAGATATTTCGAAAATTTAAAATAAGAATTTAATAAATAAAATTCTTATTAAGGGATGAAGTAGATTTGGACATATATGTATATATGTGTTTCATATAATGTGAAGTATGTGATTTTGTGTAATAGATTAAATGTGTATATATAGATGTGAAATATATACATATATTGGGTAAAAATTAATTAATTAATTAATATTAATTGATTGAGATTAAATTAAAAATTATATTTTCACGTGATTCACTATTCACGTGATTCACTATTCACATGGGTACTATTCATGCCAAGAATGCTATTTTATTGAATAAAATAAATAGTTTGATGAAGATTATTATTTAAATAATTTATTTGGTGTAAATATTTAACCAAATAAATGTGGGTTACATGTACATTTAAGTGCATGATTATGGTAAGTTAATTGGTTTAGTAAATAGCTAACTTATATTAAGTGACTCCATTAATGGATTAATTTAGTGGACTAATAAATGTCTAGATGAATTTCAAGTTTAATTGATGAGGTCCAAGTGTAGGAAATGAGTAGCCCAAATATGTGTTAACTAATGCCCAAACTAATTATAATGTGTAGCCCAAAAGAGGAAACCCAATTTTTAATCCAATTGGAGAATGTCAACATTGAATCAATTGGGTGGGTGGAGAAATGAAGTAAGAAATTCAGCATTTTGGAAAGAATTGGAGGGCCACGAGTGAGGCAAATAAGTGGGAGGTTAGTGCTTTAGTAAACTAATGAAGCATAAATTGAGTGGGAATTGTTTTGATAAACAATGAAGTGATATAGAAAGAAGTGGGGGACTAATATACTAAAAAAAGAAGAAGAAGAGGAATGTGCTGAAATTATTTTCCTTATACTTCCAAGCTTTCATCATTTTCCTCACCTACCAAGCTTGTGATTGGCCAACTAAAATGAGATGGGGCATGGGTTGTTTGACCAAGTAACTAAGAGATGAAGAAAAGGATCAGATTTCTCTCCCTCCCTCAATCACTCCCGCACCTTCCCTAATATTCAGAAAAAGAGAAAGAGATAAGAGAGGAAGAAGAAGAAGGGGGAAGAAAGGAAGAAAATCAAAAAGGTAATTCCTAAATCTTAATTAAGTTTTTGATTTAGATGTTAAGTTTTATGGAATTTTTGTAAGGAGGATATGTTTAAGTTGATATGTGATGGTAAGTTGAAAGAAAAGAAATGAAAGAAGAACAAAAACAGTTTTTTTTAAGCCTAAAAGTTTTAAATTTTAGTCCACTTTGGACTTTTATCAATTGAAATCTATAACTTCTTTTTGTGATCCGTCAAAGAGTGGTGTTAGATCTATGAGTTATCTGATGTCCAAGTGGAATCACTTAAAAAGATTAAACGGATCAACCGTGGTGTAATGTTTGGTAAAGCATTTCCTGCCGACAAAAATCTGGAAAACTGTTAAAGCTCCCTGGCCAGTTTGCTCCGACCACTGTTTCGGCCACTTTTGTTACTCTAAAACTTCTGGTCTTTTGTGGTATGGTTAGTATATCAAGTTTAACTAGATGCTGTCCAAAGATGAGAATTTTTTCGATGTCCTGAGAGAGAGTTATGACTTTTATAAGAAAAAGTAATTTTAAAAGTAAACTGCTATAACGCAGCGAATACAACCCAGAAAATTATGAAAATTTAACTGGGATTAGTATATGGTAGCATGAGTCTACCGTATAAATTTCATAATTTTTGAACAAACGGATAATTTATGATAAATGTAGCCATTTTGGACTGTTTTAGCCTATTTAAAAATAGGAAACGAAATTGAAAAATTACAGGAAAATTATTATAGAACTAAAATATCATATACTGATATTTCTCAAAAGAAAAAAAAATAATAAGTTGTTTTGGTATTTTTCATACCTATGATTAAGTTATGTTAAGTTGAAAAATGTGTGGATGTTATTTTATTGCTTAATGACCTTTAATATGATATTTAAGATTTTATATGGGTAATTTGGTCATTTTTAATTAAATATTATGTGTATGACCAAATATGTATGTTAACTAAATTAAATAGTAAGGATAAACAATTAAATTAAATTGTTCATGAGACTAATAAATGATTAAAATATTATTAAATAATTAATAATATTAGATTAAATTATTATTAGATGATTAAAATATTATTAAATGATTAATAATATTTGTAATGATTAAGACATTAATAAGTGATATTTAGTGATCAAAATATTATTAAATGATTAATAATATTAGACGAGAGATTTAAAATGTTGATTAAGTGATTGAAATATTATCAAAGGACGATAATAATATTGATGGTTTAAGGTGTTATCTAACATTTGATTATGTGACTAAATGTTAGATGATTTATTTATAGAAGTAGCAGTATATTATGTGGTATGATATGATATGATGATTGAAAGATCAATCTTATAAATGATAGGTCTTTCATAAGAGATTAAATTAGATTGTGTAGCAGTAATCGATGGACGAGGCAAGTTCTTAACCCTAAACTTCTTACGTTATTGCAAGTTTCCTAACTCAAACTTGAGTTAATATTTTCAAGCATGTTAGTGGTTTAATTATTGTCAATTAATTCCACATCAATGAAATTTTATTGTTAATCGCACTTAGTGCAAGTTGCATATGTTTACCTGGTATGAAAGGCTGATCACCTTGATTACCAAATTTGTTCATGGTCATTGTTGGCCACTCAGCGTTATTGATTCAGTTATTCATTTATTGAAATTGGATTATCGTTCTTTCACAATTATTATATTGTTGAAAATTCGAAAGCATATATTTTTTTCAATCATGATATATCTTTCTTTTATTTAAACTTGCTGAGCAAAGTAGTTGCTCACTCTTGCTATATCATGATAATATTTCAGTTAAGCTCAAGTGCTTCAGGAAGGACAAAGACAAGAGGAAAAGTTTAAGAGTAACTTAATATGCGTTAACTATTATGATATCTTATGAAAATGATTATGTAAATCTTTTGAGTTATTAAGGTATGAATTAAGTTAAAGGTTGTAGACCTTGGGAAATGTTGTAGAATACTCTGAAATAAACAATGTTATGGTTTATATTTTCCGCATTAGTTATAGAACATGTATACGAAGATGATGTATCGTGACGCACCAAGTTCGAGGTTCAAGAGACAGACACGGATTTGGGGGGGCGTGACAGGTTGGTATCAGAGCTGTAGGTTATAGTTCTAAGGTAAGAGTATCTTAGGATATAACCTAAAAAGATTAAGCCGTATTTAAAAATCCTAGAGGCCTAAGTAGGCCAATTGAGGGCACAAGTGATGTAGGAGCCAACTATAGGCCGAATATAGGAAGCGAGAACTTTAGTAGACTCGTTGAAATTAATTCCCCAAAAAGCGGATCTTGTCCCCTTGCTTTAACTAATAAATTCTTGCTTTAACTTTATTAAATGAATAATTAGGGTTAGAGAAGATAAGTTTGAGAACCTTGGTGGGATCGCCAATGGAAGGTAAAAGAACAGAGAATATTAATTGTGAGTCTGTGAAGTGGCCTATAAATAAGCCTTCATAGAATTGCGTATTTTCTCCAAGTTAGAAGTAAGAAAAAAGCAAGAGTAAGCTAGAGAGAAAGATTAATAAAAAAAAAAGCAAGATGTCAGGAGATGAAACACACTTAGAGATATCCTGGGTAGTTTCGGAGGAGCCGATAACTGTAGAGCCTTTATCTACGGTAGCTCTTGAACCCGAGAATAGGGAGGAGTCGGTTGAGAATCTATTAACAACAGTGGTAGATAGGAACATTGAGTTGGAAAATATGGTGCAAGAACTAAAGGCGGAAGTGGAAGAACTCCGATCAGACAATCAAGAACTAGAGGCAAAAATGGAAGAACTCCGAACAGACAAACGGGCTATAGAAGCCCATTTGGAAGATGAGATTTTAGAAAAGTTGAGAGCGTAGGATCAGGCGCATGAATTGGAAGAAGAAGTAAGATGCAAGAACAGGAAGATGGATAGAATGAGGTACGCCTTTAAACAAGTTAGTCGGCGTATTTCAGGATAGGGTATCCAATTACCCCGAGGAGAAGATCATATTGGACCTGTCATTAGTAGGGACCATGTCCATGATCATTACCAAGGAAGAACAAGAAGAGGCCATTGAGCGTGGTCTAGGAGGTTGAGATGTGAATGGCGTATATAGATACGGTACTGTATAATGTTATTAATATGTACTGCCAATTTTGTGTAAGTTAAGAGATATGTTTTTGTTTTATAAATCCCCATATGTATAGTATTAGAGGGATATGTTATGTAAGTGCTATTAACATGCAAAGTTAATTATGTACTACGAGAAGTATGTTTAATAAATGTGCTTTGAAATGAATAGAGAAAGACTACCCGGTCTTAAATGAAAATAAATGATACGAGATATCTTATGATAAGAACTTTTGAAAAAAAAAACAAAAAGAATACTAGTTGATCATGAACAGATCTATAACATATGTTTAAGATGAATCCATAAAGAAATGGATTTAAGTTATAAACAAAAAGATTCAAAGAAGAATATTGAAGAGTTACAAAAAGATGAGTTACGAATTAAAGAAAAAGTTTTCGTGTTGAGCAAGAGGAGTAAGCTAAGATTAGGATTATGTGGGTTTTAAATTGAGGACTCATATTAGTGGCTGAGTTGTACGATTCCTTATATGGGCGGGGAATTGTGCTTGGTTTGAGAACCACTTAGCTTCCTATATCGATATAGTGGTTGAGTTGAACAATTTCTTGTATGGGCAAGAGATTTGTCCTTGGTCTAACAACCGCTTAGCTTCATATATTGATTAGTGGCCGAGTTGACCAATTCCTTGTATGGGCAGGGGATTGTGTTTGGTTCGACAACCACTTAGCTTCCTATATTGATAATCATTGGAACCTAGTGTCGCGTTGTTCGCCATATGTATGTTGAGAAGGTGATTGTTTTCTCATGTGTATAACGGATAGGTAAAGGATGTAAGATTAGGAGCGAGTTCTTAAAACTCATACTTATGGTAAGTTCGTGACTCATAATCATATGGTACGTTTTTGAACCCCTCAGCGAATGGACGTCTTTGGTCTGACTAGGATAAGTTCCTAAACTCATATGATTGTGGTAAGTTCCTGAACTCATAATGTGTGGTATGTTTGATGAACTATAATAGGGTTTAGAAAAGTTGTGCATGAAGAAGTGAGGATTTTGTTTAGTATAGTAAGCTTTAAGGATGATAGAAATAGATAGAATTATTAAGAAATGAATCATTGGAGAAATTGAAGTTGATGATGGAGGCATAGGTATTCCAAATCTTCTAGCTATGCTAGATCCTAAATCGTGCTTATATTCGCACTTATACGCCTTTGAAAAGTCTTATCATTTGTATGTCTATGCTACTTGGTTCAGCTAGACAAAAAAATTATTTTAACATCAAAATGTATTTTAAAATCGTCAATGCACCATTGCAAAACATGGTGTTGAGATGATAAATGACGACATTCTAACACACTGTTACAACAGTACAACATTATGTTGTACTATAAATGAATTTTAGTTATATAAACCGGTTTATGAAATATGTCCATGCTAATTGTGTTGGCTGGACAAAGCTTATTTGAAAACTTCAAAATGTATTTAATCATCACTTACCATTAAAGCCGTGGTGTAGAGATGATAAAATGACGGAATCCTAACACACTGATTACAACACAGTTGCAGTAATTATGACGTCCTAAAAAAAATGAATTTCAGTTACATTAAATACCTAAAATGATTTTCAGTTCGTAATATACGAACAATTTATTGATGCTAGTCTAGGCCAATTGTTTCGGCTAGACGGATGTTGGAATGATTTATCGAATGTTTTTGAGCCAGTATGAAAAACCCTGATAAAAAGGGGTAATTTTGTCGGGAAAATCCGACCATGCGCGCAGATGTATAGAATATTTTGCAGTCTTTGTGATTGTTAAAATTTCTAGAGGTTTACAGTGAAAATATCTGTTAAATCTCGAGATGGGCTCACGGTCTTTATAACCACTCAGCATGATTTGAAAAGTTTTTAAAGGAATTTCTTTTATTTCCTATTTGTTCAAGCTGCTTCACAATTATTGAACAATTGTTGAAGACTCCTGAAAAATATTTCACTATTTTGGAAGTTGAAAATTTAGAAGATGTGAACTTCTTAGAGAAAAATGACTATAAAATGTGACGAATAAAGAGAAATCTTTAAAGAAGGAAAGAGTTTAGTTATAGAGGTTGATTTGAAAACCTAGTTTGGTAAATAAGATGATTGATTTGAAAACCTAGTTTTGATCAATAGAATGAGCAGCAAAAAAATTAGTATGCCTTAATTTCGAGGACGAAATTCTTAGAAGAAGGGGTGAATGTAATATCCCGGATATTTCGAAAATTTAAAATAAGAATTTAATAAATAAAATTCTTATTAAGGGATGAAGTAGATTTGGACATATATGTATATATGTGTTTCATATAATGTGAAGTATGTGATTTTGTGTAATAGATTAAATGTGTATATATAGATGTGAAATATATACATATATTGGGTAAAAATTAATTAATTAATTAATATTAATTGATTGAGATTAAATTAAAATTATATTTTCACGTGATCACTATTCACGTGATCACTATTCACATGGGTACTATTCATGCCAAGAATGCTATTTATTGAATAAAATAAATAGTTTGATGAAGATTATTATTTAAATAATTTATTTGGTGTAAATATTTAACCAAATAAATGTGGGTTACATGTACATTTAAGTGCATGATTATGGTAAGTTAATTGGTTAGTAAATAGCTAACTTATATTAAGTGACTCCATTAATGGATTAATTTAGTGGACTAATAAATGTCTAGATGAATTTCAAGTTTAATTGATGAGGTCCAAGTGTAGGAAATGAGTAGCCCAAATATGTGTTAACTAATGCCCAAACTAATTATAATGTGTAGCCCAAAAGAGAAACCCAATTTTTAATCCAATTGGAGAAGTCAACATTGATCAATTGGGTGGGTGGAGAAATGAAGTAAGAAATTCAGCATTTTGGAAAGAAATGGAGGGCTACGAGTGAGGCAAATAAGTGGGAAGTTAGTGCTTTAGTAAACTAATGAAGCATAAAATGAGTGGGAATTGTTTTGATAAACAATGAAGTGATATAGAAGAAGTGGGGACTAATATACTAAAAAAAAAAAGAAGAGGAATGTGCTGAAATTATTTTCCTTATACTTCCAAGCTTTCATCATTTTCCTCACCTACCAAGCTTGTGATTGGCCAACTAAAATGAGATGGGGCATGGGTTATTTGACCAAGTAACAAAGAGATGAAGAAAAGGATCAGATTTCTCTCCCTCCCTCAATCACTCCCGCACCTTCCCTAATATTCAGAAAAAGAGAAAGAGATAAGAGAGGAAGAAGAAGAAGGGGGAAGAAAGGAAGAAAATCAAAAAGGTAATTCCTAAATCTTAATTAAGTTTTTGATTTAGATGTTAAGTTTTATGGAATTTTTGTAAGGAGGATATGTTTAAGTTGATATGTGATGGTTTAGCCATGGATTAGCAAGAATCCAACAAAAGAATTCAAGGAAAGAAAAGAAATGAAAGAAGAACAAAAACAGTTTTTTTTAAGCCTAAAAGTTTTAAATTTTAGTCCACTTTGGACTTTTATCAATTGAAATCTATAACTTCTTTTTATGATCCGTCAAAGAGTGGTGTTAGATCTATGAGTTATCTGATGAACCCAAGTGGAATCACTTAAAAAGATTAAACGGATCAACCGTGGTGTAATGTTTGGTAAAGCATTTCCTGCCGACAAAAATCTGGAAAACTGTTAAAGCTCCCTGGCCAGTTTGCTCCGACCACTGTTTCGGCCACTTTTGTTACTCTAAAACTTCTGGTCTTTTGTGGTATGTTAGTATATCAAGTTAACTAGATGCTTTCCAAAGATGAGAATTTTTCGATGTCCTGAGAGGGAGTTATGACTTTTATAAGAAAATGTAATTTTAAAAGTAAACTGCTATAACGCAGCGAATACAACCCAGAAAATTATGAAAATGTAACTGGGATCAGTATATGGTAGCATGAGTCTACCGTATAAATTTCATAATTTTTGAACAAACGGATAATTTATGATAAATGTAGCCATTTTGGACTGTTTTAGCCTATTTAAAAATAGGAAACGAAATTGAAAAATTACAGGAAAATTATTATAGAACTAGAATATCATATACTGATATTTCTCAAAAGAAAAAAAAATAATAAGTTGTTTTGGTATTTTTCATACCTATGATTAAGTTAAGAATAAATGAGTAAATTAAGTTATGTTAAGTTGAAAAATGTGTGGATGTTATTTTATTGCTTAATGACCTTTAATATGATATTTAAGATTTTATATGGGTAATTTGGTCATTTTTAATTAAATATTATGTGTATGACCAAATATGTATGTTAACTAAATTAAATAGTAAGGATAAACAATTAAATTAAATTGTTCATGAGACTAATAAATGATTAAAATATTATTAAATAATTAATAATATTAGATTAAATTATTATTAGATGATTAAAATATTATTAAATGATTAATAATATTTGTAATGATTAAGACATTAATAAGTGATATTAAGTGATCAAAATATTATTAAATGATTAATAATATTAGACGAGAGTTTTAAAATGTTGATTAAGTGATTGAAATATTATCAAAGGACGATAATAATATTGATGGTTTAAGGTGTTATCTAACATTTGATTATGTGACTAAATGTTAGATGATTTATTTATAGAAGTAGCAGTATATTATGTGGTATGATATGATATGATGATTGAAAGATCAATCTTATAAATGATAGGTCTTTCATAAGAGATTAAATTAGATTGTGTAGCAGTAATCGATGGACGAGGCAAGTTCTTAACCCTAAACTTCTTACGTTATTGCAAGTTTCCTAACTCAAACTTGAGTTAATATTTTCAAGCATGCTAGTGGTTTAATTATTGTCAATTATTCCACATCAATGAAATTTTATTGTTAATCGCACTTAGTGCAAGTTGCATATGTTTACCTGGTATGAAAGGCTGATCACCTTGATTACCAAATTTGTTCATGGTCATTGTTGGGCCACTCAGCGTTATTGATTCAGTTATTCATTTATTGAAATTGGATTATCGTTCTTTCACAATTATTATATTGTTGAAAATTCGAAAGCATATATTCTTTTTCAATCATGATATATCTTTCTTTTATTTAAACTTGCTGAGCAAAGTAGTTGCTCACTCTTGCTATATCATGATAATATTTCAGTTAAGCTCAAGTGCTTCAGGAAGGACAAAGACAAGAGGAAAAGTTCAAGAGTAACTTAATATGCGTTAACTATTATGATATCTTATGAAAATGATTATGTAAATCTTTTGAGTTATTAAGGTATGAATTAAGTTAAAGGTTGTAGACCTTGGGAAATGTTGTAGAATACTCTGAAATAAACAATGTATGTTTATATTTTCCGCATTAGTTATAGAACATGTATACGAAGATGATGTATCGTGATGCACCAAGTTCGAGGTTCAAGAGACACGGATTTGGGGGCGTGACAGACACAACCATATAGAGACATACAAAGAGATATCAATACATATTCAAAAGGTGCCCCAAGTGTAAAATTAGCTCTCAATAAAAGTATAAAATAAACTAGAATATTAAGTACAGTATAACAAATACACTAAATAGATACACGAAATAACTCATTCAAAATCCATATCACAATATGCCTAAGACATGATTCTTGATAGTTTAATTAATAACCACCAACGAAGTATCATCACATTCAAGCAGGACTAATCAAAAAAATTACTATATTCCAAACAAAGTTTAGAATTACACATGACTCATATATTGGTCAACCCATAAACCAATCCTTAAACATATGTAACATATTTTATACTATATAATATATAATAATGTATGTATACATACATTACGTATATAATATAATACATATATATGTATACATGTATATATATATACATATGTCTATTACATAAATAATATATAACAATATAATATATATATATATATTTATATCAGTTCTCTAAATATTTAGAACCTATAAAATTAGCTCTCCTACGCCTATACATACTTACCCCTGACTTTCCTTCCCCAAATCTATCACAAAATCATAATCCCACTACATTCTTCTTATTACCTCCTTCTTTTCTCTACGAAGGTTGTTACTCTTGTCAAACATGTGTTCTCAAACAAAAATTTAAGTCAAAAAATTAGAATAAAAAAGATACAATACCTGTAAATAGTACCTCATGTTCCAAGAGAAGTGAAGACTTATAAATTGAGCAAGCTTGCTAAGAAAAAATATAACCTGCAAAATATTTTGAAAATCTAGTTCGAACATAAAATCGCATTAGTACAATATCATTCAAACATAGCAAAATAAAAAAAAATCTAATTTCAATAATACCTTTGCTGGCGAAATTTCTTCGTGCTTGCAATACAAATATTGATCCAATTTTAAAAAGCTGAATCTCTTATCTTTTACTCATCTTCAGCTTACAGAGTTATGAGTTGTACGTTACAAAAATTCACTCAACCTTTACAAGCCACACTCTATGCCTTAAATTTATAGCAGACATTGCAAAATTTTCACTTGGCACAACCATATAGAGACATACAAAGAGATATCAATACATATTCAAAAGGGTGCCCCAAGTGTAAATTAGTTATCAACAAAAGTATAAAATAAACTAGAATATTAAGTACAATATAACAAATACACGAAAGAACTCATTCAAAATCCATATCACAATACGCCTAAGAAATGATTCTTGGTATTTTAATCAATAACCACCAACAAAGCATCACATTCAAGCAGGACAAATCAAAAAAATTACTATATTCCAAACAAAGTTTAGAATTACACATGACTCGTATATTGGTCAATCCATAAACCAATCCTTAAACATATGTAACATGTTTTATAATATATACTATATAACATCTAATAATGTATGTATGTACATTACGTATATAATATAATACATATATAGGTATACATGTATATATACATGTCTATTACATATATAATAGTATAATATAATATATATATATATTTATTTATTTATATCAGTTCCCTAAGTATTGAGAACTTATAAAATTAGTTCTCTCCTACGCATATACATACTTACCCCTGACTTTTCATCCCCAAATCTATCACAAAATCCAAATCCCACAACATTCTTCTTCCTACCTTCCTCTTTTCTCCACGAAGGCTGCTACTCTTGTCAAACCTGTGTTCTTAAACAGAAATTTAAGTCAAAAAATTAGAATAAAAAAGATAATATGCCGGTAAATAGTACCTCATGTTCCAATATTGATCCAATTTCAAAACGCTGAATCTCCTATCTTTTACCCATCTTCAGCGAGCATAGTTATGATTTGTACGTTACAAAAATTCACTCAACATTTTCAAGCCACACTCTATGCCTTACATTTATAGTAGACATTACAAAATTTTCACTTGGCACAACCATAGAGATACATACAAAGAGGTATCAATACATATTCAAAAGGGTGCCCCAAGTGTAAAATTAGCTATCAACAAAAGTATAAAATAAACTAGAATATTAAGTACAATATAACAAATATACTAAATAGATAAACGAAAGAACTCATTCAAAATTCATATCACAATAACCACCAACAAAGCTTCACATTCAAGCAGGACTAATCAAAAAAATTATTATATTCCAAACAAAGTTTTGATCAACCCATAAACCAATCCTTAAACATATGTAACATGTTTTATAATATATACTATATAATATATAATAATGTATGTATACATGCATTACGTATATAATATAATACATATATATAGGTATACATGTATATATACATATGTCTGTTACATATATAATAGTTTAATATAAAATAATATATATATATATATATATATCAGTTCCCTAAATATTTAGAACCTATAAAATTAGCTCTCTCCTATACATACTTACCCCTAACTTTCCATCCCCAAATCTATCACAAAATCTAAATCCCACAACATTCTTCTTACTACCTCCCTCTTTTCTCCACGAAGGTTGCTACTCTTGTCAAACCTGTGTTCTCAAACAGAAATTTAAGTCAAAAAATTAGAATAAAAAAGATAATATACCGGTAAATAGTACCTCATGTTCCAAGAAAAGTGAAGATTTCTAAATTGAGCAAGCTTGCTAATAATAAATACAACCTGCAAAATATTTTGAAAATCTAGTTCAAACATAAAATCGCATTAGTACAATATCATTCAAACATAGCAAAACAAAAAAAAATCTAATTTCAATAATACATTTGTTGCGTGCTTGCAATACCAATATTGATCCAATTTCAAAAAACTGAATCTCCCATCTTTTACCCATCTTCAGCTTACATAGTTATGAGTTGTACGTTACAAAAATTCACTTAACATTTCCAAGCCACACTCTATGCCTTACATTTATAGAGACATTACAAAATTTTCACTCGGCACAACCATGGACAAAGAGGTATCAATACCTATTTAAAAGGGTGCCCCAAGTGTAAAATTAGCTCTCAACAAAAGTATAAAGTAAACTAGAATATTAAGTATAGTATAACTATGATGTCCCCAAATTCGAGTCTCAAATACCCGGATATGGTCATCACGATCCAATACAAACAACATACAATGACTAAATGCGGAATATAATAAACATATGTTGTTCATTCAAAAGGTGTTACTAGTTGCAAGATTCGATAACCTTAATACATAAAGCAAAACATACCCTAAATATTAATCAGGGTCCAAATTACATTGATAGCAAATTAAACTAAGCATAAAACAAAGTCAGCTACTTGAAGTCTATTACTTCATCTTTTCTTTACCCTTGCCCTTCCCTGAAGTCTCAGGTTTAACTGCAATGAAAGTCATGATATACCAAGGATGAACAACTAGTTTGCTCAGCAAGTTTAAATATAACAATAAAGGATATATCATGATAAACGGAATATAGAAAGGAATTCAACAATATATTATCAGAAGCAAGAATAATAACTGATTTTAGAATAAATAATAGTCAAGTAGACTTTGAACAATAAACTTCCAATGGAATCAATAGCTGATTGACCCTTTGGTTACTGGCTACCGAATATGTACTTAAGGGGATCAGCCTCGCGTACGCTATGTGCATAACATTCAACTCTGCTATTTGTATCTTATATTAGATACGTGGGGTACTTCCCTAGAAAAAAAGGGTGTTCACTTCAGTCTAAGAATCCATACCATCAATTAACCTGGATAGCTTTTATAAAAATTTCATGCAATTGCCTGACCGAACGAAGGTTCAGACTCAATCTTAAACAGTTCATGAATTATAGAACTTTGAATAATGTACAAGTCCAAGATTGTACGAACCCAAGTGCACCAAGTGCGAGTATCAATAAATATCATAGATGTGGAATAATTGTAAAGTAATTTAAACCACTTAAAACATGCTTGGAAATAAGGTTCAAGCTTAAATAAATAACTTGCAATACAATAATATCAGGCTCGAATATAATTTGAGTAGGGTTAAGGAACTTGCTCAATAAAATATGAGTAAGGATAGGAAACTTGCATATCAATAACAACTTGCACATTGTGCAAATATCAATAAATATCATAGATGTGGAATAATTGTCAATAATTAATCCACTTGCATACTTGAAATATAATAACTCGAGTTTGAGTTAGGAAACTTGTATATATCAATAACAACTTGCACATTGTGCAAATATCAATAAATATCATAGATGTGGAATAATTGTCAATAATTAATCCACTAGCATACTTGAAATATAATAACTTGAGTTTGAGTTAGGAAACTTGCCTGTCTGCTCAGCTACAAATAATTCTAGCTTTAACTAATTGGCCTTGAAGGACCTATAACATTGATAAAGTCGATCTATCAATTAGTATTGCGTAGTTGTACGTCTATACGTTCACTAAGGAACTTATCTAGCACATCAGGTAATCACATAATGCACATAACACAACATACTATCATTAACCCCAATTGTGACACCCCCAAATTCAGGTACCAATACCTCAAATCTGGTGCTCACGATAAAATACATCCATACACCTCTAAACAACAACATAAATCAACTAATGCGGAATAAATAAACATATGTTGTTCATTACAAAAGGTTTACTACGGTCCCAAGGTCTAAAACCTTAAATAAAATACAGAATACCATAATAATACAAAATGATTCCACGAATTACATAACAGGATAGTACATATAACTATTCATTAAGCTTTCCCTTGCCTTTGTCCGCCTTGGAACTCCCCGGCTTAGCTGCAATAGGTTCATGATATAGCAAGAGTGAGCAACTACTTTGCTCAGCAAGTTTAAAAGCAAGAATGAAGATATATCATGAATGAATAAGAATAATAACTGCATAGATCAACAATTTATGAATATTGATGAATTAGCTGAAATGACATAATCAAAGTCCAAATGAAACAATGAATAATGATTATTTACTGCTGAGTGGTCCAACCGACCATGAACTTTTGGCCAAAGAGTCAATCATTCAACTAACTCTTTTAAAACCTGGCCCCGTCAGTTGTACTCGAGGGGATCAGCCTCTTGTACACCATGTATATGCATAACATTTAACTCTGACTACATCGAATAGCCGACACATTATAATCCCCTAATAAGGGTTGCTCTCTCAGTCCGAGAATCCGTACCAACTACTGGTTTGGATAGCTTTTAAAATAATAACATGTACATGTCTAGCCGAAACAAATGGCGTAGACTATTTCCTTAGACAGTTCATGAATGAAGAACTTAAACATTTCACAATCTAACAATAGATAATGAATTCAAATGCATAAACTGCGAATATTAATAATTATCTTTGAGGTGGAATAATTGACAATAATTAATCCACTACTATAATTTAAAGGTAATAACTCCGTTTGAGTTATGAAACTTGTGATAATATACAACCTGTGTAAACGATAGGAAACCTGCTCAATGTAATTTGAGTAAGGTTAGGGAAACTTGCATAACATACACCTGTTTGCACGAAATAAAAGAATAGTGCATAAGGTTTAGAAACTTGCCCAACACAAGGGTTAGACAAGGGATAGGGAAACTTGCCTGGTGCGTCTGCTACAATATTACAACACACAGCTCGCTCCTAATATCCTACACAATTAAGTACATATCCACATAACAATTAGTCACATACCGGATATCAAATAATGTCTTATACTACTCTATAATGTCTCATTCTTATTAGAAACATAACATTAAACAAGGTTATACACACTAGTTACGGCGTTACGATGCTTGCACGTTTGTACGCCAACCTTGCCTATTTAAATGCCTAAGCGACACGCATTTGTGTACGCTTAACACGCACATTCGTTTTATCTAATACTCATTGGTTAATAATGAGTATCATTATAAGTCATAACATTCATGTTTTATAACTTAGAATAACATTTTACATTGTCGGGAGCATTACATGTGCTTACGCGCATGCCTGACACCCTCCGATTGCCCCCAATTACACATCAGTCCTATAAATGGTCAATTTAGTCCATGCTACAGACCTCAAATTGAAAAACTCAAAGAACGAAAGTTGTATATCTACTCGTTCTCTTTCCGAATCATCTTGAATCACCTCAATCCGAGTTCGTATGAGAAAGTTATGCCTATTTTAGTAAAGGACGTCAAAGTTGTCTAGCCGACTGCATGTCTGGCGCGCCCCGCGCCCAAAATACCTTGCCAGTGGTGCGCCCCGCGCCCAACCGGCAGTAGCCCAGGTGCGGGCTTTTCCAGCATGCTCTGTTTTGAGTGTTCTAGACCTATCTTGCTTCCAACTACCATAACTCCTTCTATACACGTTCAAATTGGTCCATTCCGGACTCTATGGACTCCTAAGACATAGAGCTACAACATATCAAAAATTTAGAGCTACCCATTAACATTAACATGGCCAAATCTTAGGCCAAAGTACCAAGTTCATACTCTGTTTTTTGAGTGTTCTAAGTGTTCTTCACTAAAACCAACACCAAATCTTCGTTTTTACATCTTTTTACTCGATTCCTGTTGGGTTAACTTTGTAACCCTTGGAACTACAATATGACAACAACAAATAAACATAACAAGCAAGGAATAATAGCTACAAAGTCCTCTAAATTCTTCCAACAGTCCATGTTCATGTCCAAAGTCCATTGTTCTTCATGTTTTTCATCCTCCTTAAGCATAGGTACGGATTTATTGCGTTTTTGTTCCACTTTGATGTTATTAATGGCTTATATAACCTCTTAACAATATTTACAAACATCCAACACAAACAAAAACAACAAGAATCGCCAAAAAATCGATTTACAAGCTCAAGAGCTCAAAACTAAGAAAAACTTGAAAAACTTAACAAGAAATCGAATGGAGTGGATTTGGTTGGTTGTTTACCTCTGCAAATGCCTCCTAGAGGTTAAGGAGCTTGGCTAGGCTTGATTTTGAGGGTTCTCCTTGCTTGGTTCCTCCCGTGCCTTCTTCTTCTTCCTCCTTCCTTTTTTCGGTGACCTTCTTCTCTTTTTCCGGCGACTCCTTCCTCCTCCTTTTTCCGACGAGTTCTCTCTCTCTCTCTCTCTCTCTCTGCAGAATCTGAAATGGGTTTGAAGGAGGAGCTGATGGATTGCAAGAGAGAAATGAAGTGGTTGAATTATTTGGGAGGAGTGGAGGAAATTAAGGAGAAGTGGGAGAAATGGGTGTAAGGCTCAAGGTGGCCAATTATTTCAAATGGCTTGCCGGCAAAGCTCTCCACACTCTCTCATTCCTAGCAATTTAATTGGTAGAAAATGGTTTTGTGGTTCCCACTTGGAGCAATAAGCCAAATTAAATACCAGAAAATATCAAAAATATATCCGAAAACTCCCACTTTTGTACCAAAATTGGTAAATAACTCTACCCAAAATTAAAATGGGTACTCCCATAATTATTGGGATAGGTAAAAATAATTATTATGGGATTTGTCCAAATATTCGGAACACCCATATAACACATTTCGGATACGGATAAAATCACGTATCAGCTCAAATAAAATTTCCGACACCTGAAAAAATTATTCGTACGAATACACGTATTTATGAAATTTATTAACATCGAAAAAGACACAAAAATATCTGGCATGAATAGTGCCTCGGGAAACGTGCCCCGTGAATAGTGATTTAGCGACGCTACGCGAAATCAATTATTCACTTAAACAAAACTATAACACGTAAAATTTCATACATTCACATAATCTAGATTGTCACACAACCTTTAAACACGTAACAAAAATATAATATTAATAAAATGTAAAATATTCAGTAATATTCAAAAATTCGAATTACAAGGAAATTTCAGAATTCCCGGTCGTTACACCAATCAAACTTAGGTTAATGATAGATTAACTTAGGAATATTTTTCCTAAGGGTTAAACACTTTTTAAGCCTTTAAACAATTGAGTTTACTTGTTTAATTATTTAATTAAGGAATTATTAAACACTTCATATTCAAATAGCTCATTTCTCATTTCTCATTTGATTACCATTTAATATTAATTAAATGGAAATCAATTAATTATCTTTAGTTATTATCTATATAATAACAAATTAGGTTTACTTATTATTTAAGATTAAATAACAAGCAATTATTTATTACCTTTGTTTATTATTTAATAATAAATAATTAATTTTAACTTCATTAAATTTCTGCTTAACCTTCACTAATAATAAGTAATAATTATCTTTAGTTATTATTTATAATAACTAATTAGGTTTATTACTTATTTAAAGTTAATCCAATAATAAATAATTTAAACAGTAAGTAAGGATTATCTTTAGTTATTATTTAATAATGAATAACAACTAATTAGGTTTATTTATTATTTAAAGTTAATCAAATAATAAACACTCAAATTAATAATCTTATTTACCCTTAATCATTATTTAATAGTAATTAAACAATAATTAGTATCCTAAATGAATATTTATACCCTCAAGCAAGCTTTAAGCTCCCCAATAAATTCCTAGTTAATTACCCATAACCTAGCAACAATAAATAACATTAACAATCAAATACCCATGATTTAAGCCAATATTTTTCATCAATAATTATTGTACTAGAATAAACAATGTTACACACATGTTTTAGCATACAAAATCCACCAAAACATGCCTCAAGCATCACGAACTTAAACATGGTATCAATAAAGTATACAAGATCATTATATCTTATTACTTAGATTTAAAACCATATTTGTTAAGCATGCTCTTAAAATAATATAGATCTGACAAGATAAAACCTAGATTTATAAATACTCCATTTCTTTCACAAACACCAAACAACAAGTATTAAAAATTCCAACACAATAGTGACTACTACTAATAAATATATGTTAGTCATTTAATATCAACAAGAAAACTAGGGTTTAAAAGAATGAAGATTTATACCTAAATTTAATGGCTATTCTCCTCTTCTTTCCAAAGTATGTTGTGAAAGAGGACATGAACTAGCTAGAACTCCTTCACTAACTTAGTGATTCAAAATATTTTTGCTCTCAAATGCTCTCAACTCTCTTAGGAGATGAAAGAAATATAATGCAAGTGTTCTCTCTCAAATGACTAACCAAAGGAGGTATACTTATAATAATATTACATATAGGAAATGTAAGTATAAATTTTACCATCATTAAGCTAGTGTGTAGACTTGATGTAGGGTGACGATGTGACATTATAGGCTTAACCCATCAAATCCTATACATTTTACTATCATTAAACTAGTGTGTAGACTTGATGTAGGGTGGTGATGTGACATTATAGGCTTAACCCATCAAATCCTATACATTTTACTATCATTAAGCTAGTGTGTAGACTTGATGTAGGGTGGCGATGTGACATTATAGGCTTAACCCATCAAATCCTATACATTTTACCATCATTAAGCAAGTGTGTAGACTTGATGTAAGAGTTACTAATATCCCCCATATCTTTGTTGTCCCTTGGATAAAAGGCTTACTAATTGAATAATAGCAAGAACCCTTTACCTTTTGTCATCATGGAGCTAGTGAGTAGCTTTGTGTCACTAGGGTGGCTAATTGACAACTTAGGAGTCTACACCATCAAGTCTAGCACACAACCTCCAACACAAGTTAGTTAATTAAATAAAATAAATTTTGAAAAGCAACTTGCTCTCTCACACTCTCTCTCTCTCATTGCCCAAAATGCTAGGGGTTTGTCCCAAAAATATTGTCCCCAACATGCTACAATTAATAATTTAATGTTACACCTTTAAATTACTAAGTGGGCTAGGTTTTGGACTACACATTAAATATACATTGGGCTTTAAAATTAAATGATTGGGCTAATAAAACCAAATCTATTTAATGCAATATTGGATCATTTAATTTAACCCAATAATTGATTAATTAATTTGTCACACTATTAACTACTACATCCATGGTCAAATAAATGATTGGTTTTAGTCCATTAATTAAATAACTTAGTCACTTAGTAAATAAATTACTAAATTGACTATTAATATTATTATTCAATTTGACAATAATCTCATTAATAACTACTTTCATTAATTAACTCACATTTTATTTACTAACTATATTCAATATACTTGAATATTTAATTTAGTAAATAGTTTGCTAATTTTATGGATATAAAGCCTCAGGGTTTGCTCACTAGTTTAAATATACTACTAGTGACTCCCTTAACACCAATTAGATCAATAAATCACATAGTCACATAATCCACTAACACACTCAAAGGTTTAAATAAGAAAACAAAGCTAACTCATTAAAATAAAATTATATATTTAATTAATAATGACGTTTAAAATTCACGGGCATTACAATAACAAATACACTAAATAGATAAACGAAAGAACTCATTCAAAATCTATATCACAATACGCCTAAGACGTGATTCTTGGTATTTTAATTAATAACCACCAACAAAGCATCACATTCAAGTAGGACCAATCAAAAAAATTACTATATTCCAAACAAAGTTTAGAATTACACATGACTCATATATTGGTCAACCCATAAACCAATCCTTAAACATATGTAACATATTTTATACTATATAATATATAATAATGTATGTATACATACATTACGTATATAATATAATACATATATATGTATACATGTATATATATATATACATATGTCTATTACATATATAATATATAACAATATAATATAAATATATATATATATATATATATTTATATCAGTTCTCTAAATATTTAGAACCTATAAAATTAGCTCTCCTACGCCTATACATACTTACCCCTGACTTTCCTTCCCCAAATCTATCACAAAATCATAATCCCACTACATTCTTCTTATTACCTCCCTCTTTTCTCTACGAAGGTTGTTACTCTTGTCAAACATGTGTTCTCAAACAAAAATTTAAGTCAAAAAATTAGAATAAAAAAGATACTATACCTGTAAATAGTACCTCATGTTCCAAGAGAAGTGAAGACTTATAAATTGAGCAAGCTTGCTAAGAAAAAATATAACCTGCAAAATATTTTGAAAATCTAGTTCGAACATAAAATCGCATTAGTACAATATCATTCAAACATAGCAAAATAAAAAAAAATCTAATTTCAATAATACCTTTGCTGGCGAAATTTCTTCGTGCTTGCAATACCAATATTGATCCAATTTCAAAAAGCTGAATCTCCTATCTTTTACCCATCTTCAGCTTACATAGGTATGAGTTGTACGTTACAAAAATTCACTCAACCTTTACAAGCCACACTCTATGCCTTAAATTTATAGTAGACATTGCAAAATTTACACTTGGCACAACCATATAGAGACATACAAAGAGATATCAATACATATTCAAAAGGGTGCCCCAAGTGTAAAATTAGCTCTCAACAATAGTATAAAATAAACTAGAATTGTAACGATTGTGAATTTTGTAAATAATTTAAAATATTTATTGAGTTATTAAATATTTTAACTGATTTATTTATGGAGTAAAATGAATAAATAAATCATGAGGATTACTACATAATAGTTTAATTATGTGTGAATATGCTGGTTAAAGTTATGTTAGATAATTTATATTTTAGTGTGTGATTTTATTTCATTGGATAGTAATTTTCTAATTTAATTAAATTAGAGGTTAAATGATTTGGTACCAAAGTGATTTATTAAGTAAAATTTATTAAATAAACTTATAATAATTTTGTTGTTAAAGTTTTTAAATTAGATTTAATAATAATTAAGTTTAATTAGAATTTAAAGTGGTGTGACATGTGACTTTATAATAAGAGAATATAAAAATAATTTAGTAAATTGCTAGGTTGGCTTACCAAACATGGCCTTATGGCCTTTGGTTTATTAAACTGATAAAACCTTTTTAATTTCTTTTAACAGATAAAAGTTATCAGTTGAATATACGTAGTTTGTTTTAAGCTTAAGAGTGAGGGGTTTGAGAGAGCAGAGAGTTAGAGAGGAGAGAAGATTAAAAAGAATTAGAAGTTCTGTGAATCAAGAGAGGGTCTTGGAGCAATTTCAATCATCTTCTCATCATCTACACAAGCACAAAACAAGAATTTAAGGTATAATTTAACCCTTTTGTTCTTAATTTTTGTGTTCTTGAGTTTTGTAAATTTAAGGTTTTTAATGGATGAATTTGTGAATGATTGCTATATATGTATGTTGAAAGGTGTTTATAATTCATTGTATGGAAGTTACAAACGATTTCCAGAAATTAGACTGATGTAAAACAAGTTTTAATTGAGAATTTGTGTTCTTGAGGTGTATATATATTTTAGTCTAATTTGGGTTGAAATTAATGATTTAATCATGTATTTATCTGTAAATTGGGAGTTGTTTATGATAATACGTTTAAAAACGAAAAACAATGCAGGTATTGTGGTCTGATATTGTTGAAAATTGTGTAAATGGTGAGTTGATTCACTAAATATATGAGTTTTGGAAAAACTAAAGAAAAATTGATTTAATCCTTTGGGTTTTGTTGTTTTGATTGTTTTAGGTTGTTAGAATCAGTATGTAGCTGTTTGGTGTTGATTTGAAGAGGTTTATATTAATTGAGTATGTTTTATTTGGTGTTTGATGCTTGTAAATTCGTGTTTTTGGGTTGAAATTCTGCAGTTCGCAAAACTGCAGAAACTGGAATCCAGGGAGCTCGCCCCGGCGAGCTCATGAAGCTAATTTTCCCCGCCCCGACGAGGTCTCGCCCCGACGAGCTCACTGAGCTAGGTTTCTCGCCTCGGCGAAGTCCCGCCCCGGCGAGAGTTTTGTGCTTTAATTTTCTCGCCCCGACGGGAATTGCAGAGAATGAAAATTTTATTATTATTTAATTCTTTTTCTGATGATATGCTAACCTATGCAAGATTAAAACTTAAGTTAATGTATTAAATGAATACCAAGATGTTAAGATGAATTCTAAGTGAATACTTGAAGATGGTTAAATATAAAGTTAATATACCTTAACTTAAAGATAAGTTTTGGAAATTCTTAAAGTGTAATATTGTTGTAGTTAAGCTTGTAGCTTCTAAAATAGAATTGATAATCAGAAGTTAATTGGAAATTGAGATGAGGATTGGAGTGTTAATGTACGTGAATATTGTAACTAATCATTTTTGTTGCTATACAAACGAAATATGTAGGTTGTTTATTGTGCGTGGTTTGTAATTAGGAAAACTACGCACGAGACAAGTTTCTTATTCTCAACTCTTTCACACCAAACATGTTTCCAATCTTAAATTTACTTAACGCAAGTTTCCTTATCTTATATCAACTTCAGTTAATGCAAGCTTTCTATTCATATCTTGTTTACAAATATGCAATTCTCATTTAGCAAGTTATCATTGCATGTCATAAGCTGCTGACTTTTGGATTCTTGTTATTCAAAGCTCAAGTTAATTGAAGTCATTATTCTAATATCTTGGATATACAAAATTTATATCATTGTATATCACTGTTGTTGATCTTTGATCATAATCTAAGTCGTTTAAATTCTATATTGTTGAACTGAATTCTTGGATGACAAAAACTGAGAAGAACAATCCTAATATAGGGGAATACTTACGCGAAAGCGTTGAATGGTTGTGCACACTACATTGTACAACGGGCTGATCACCCCGAGTACGAGATGGATAGTCCAGTCATAGTTTATTAAAATGTTAAAGGTTACAACAAACTTATCTGTTAACCTAGGATATGGTTCATGGTATTGTGACCCTCAGTATGTCACTTTCAGAATATCTTGATGTTCTATTTATATTCTATTGAGCTTTCAGATGTTTCCATTCTTAATTATCATTCAGCAGAAAAGCTATACCGTATAAATTAAATTATTTGGAAAGTGTTCATTGTTATTTTAGTGGGCACCTGTTTTGCTCACCCTTGCATACTAAACCCTTGCAGCTAAAGCTGAGATACTGAGTGAGCCGTCTACTAGCAAAGGAAAAGGAAAAATGAACAAGTGACCATGATTTGTTGTTATATGAAGATCGGTTTACTTTTATTTATATGATTGTGTAATCAAGACTTAATAGTTATTTTCGTTTCTGTATTTAAAGATGTAATAAAGGTTAGAAAGCCTGTAACGTATTTTTAAAGTTATGTAACCCTTTTATGGGAGATATTTCGTTTGTTTTATTATTTAGTTTGCTTTACTTAAAACCTTTTATTTATGGGTAGATAGTGGTTGTGTATGGATAGTGAGCACCAAATCTGTGTGGTTTGAGGTGACCCGGATTTGGGGGTGTCACAGGTTGGTATTAGAGACGTAGGTTTAAGAACCTTAGGTGGGGAAAAACCTTAGGAATTAACCTTTTAGGAAATCGCAAAGATAGTGGTGCTAAACTCCTATCGAGTATTAAGGGATGAATTAAGGAATTCATTAAAGATAATAAAACACTCTATGTGCTTATGTGCTTAATAACCAATGTGCTCGCGAGTAGTATCGATTAAGTAATTAAAATATTTTATTGTCAGGATGTCGGAGGTTGGACAAACTAGTTAGATTCGAGTTGAGCAGATCCCAATGCTATATAATATTTTATAATATATACTATATAATATATAATAATGTATGTATACATACATTACGTATATAATATAATACATATATAGGTAAACATGTATATATACATATGTCTATTACATATATAATACTATAATATAAAATAATATAATATATATATTTATATCAGTTCTCTAAATATTTAGAACCTATAAAATTAGCTCTCCTACACCTATACATACTTATCGCTCACTTTTCATCCCCAAATCTATCACAAAATCCAAATTCCACTGCAATCTTCCTACTACCTCCCTCTTTTTTCCACGAAGGCTGCTACTCTTGTTAAACCTGTGTTCTCAAACAGAAATTTAAGTCAAAATATTAGAATAAAAAAGATAATATACCGATAAATAGTACCTCATGTTCCATGAGAAGTAAAGACTTTTAAATTGAGCAAGTTTGCTGATAATAAATACAACCTGCAAAATATTTTGAAAATCTAGTTCGAACATAAAATCGCATTAGTACAATATCATTGAAACATAGCAAACAAAAAAAATCTAATTTCAATAATAATTTTGCTGCCTAAATTTCTTCGGGCTTGCAATACCAATATTGATCCAATTTTAAAAAGCTGAATGTCCTATCTTTTACCCATCTTCAGCTTACATAGTTATGAGTTGTACGTTACAAAAATTCACTCAACCTTTACAAGCCACACTCTATGCCTTACATTTATATTAGACATTGTAAAATTTTCACTTGGCACAACCATATAGAGACATACAAAGAGATATCAATACATATTCAAAAGGGTGTCCCAGGTGTAAAATTAGCTCTCAACCAAAGTATAAAGTAAACTAGAATATTAAGTATAGTATAACATGTAATACCTTAAATATTTATGAGGCTTATAAATACGATCGTATATGGTTAGAGGTTAATTTAGTGACCTTAAACTAGGTATCGAGAAGTTTAAAATCTTAAACCCCAATGAGATTCAAATTTTATAACATATGTGCTTAATAAAGATCCAAATGATATTTCGAACCAGGTGTTTTGTGATTTTATAATGTAAACGATGAATTTGGTCATGATAAAATTTTTGGTCAAGCTGCTTAGTCGTGTTTACATTGACAAAATGAGTTGTCGTACTTTCCATGATTTCACCAAAAAGCATCTTGACAAATTATTTTTAGTAAGCTGGTGTGTCGTGCTTAAACTGATATAGTGCTTTGTCGTGCTTACGCTTTGTCGTGCTTACGCTTTGTCGTGCTTACACTGACAAGCTGCTTTGTCATGCTTACGCCTGGCACACGCCAGCTTATGCCTGGCACACGCCAGCTTATGCCTGGCACATGTTAGGTACTAAAGTGTAATTAACCTAGGTACCAAAGTGTAATAAGTCGAGCCCCTAACGTGCAATTAGTGAAAATTGGTTTTTTTATAAATAGCAAACTCAGTTCATTCATTCTTTACTACTTTTCAAGAGCAGTTCAAGAGCAAAAACACTCTATATTTATATTTTGAGAGATATTGTGAGATAAAAATTACTTTCGAAGTATCGAAGCACTACGCGATTGGAAGTAAAGCTAGCAACTACAAGAGGTATTACTCTAGTGGTTATTATTTTCATTTTTCTTTATATATTTAGTAAAAATATACTTTTATAAGCAGTTATAATGCCCAAATTATTTTAAGTATATCGATCATATGAGGCTTATAAATACGATCATATATGATATTTTGAACCGGGTGTTTTGTGATTTTATAGTGTAAACGATAAATTTAGTCAAATAAAATTTTTTGGTCAAGCTGCTTAGTCATGCTTACATTGACAAAATGATTTGTCGTGTTTTCCACGATTTCACCAAAAAGCATCTTGACAAATTATTTTTAGTAAGCTGTTGTGACGTGCTTAAACTGATATAGTGTTTTGTCGTGCTTACGCTTTGTCGTGCTTACGCTGACAAGCTACTTTGTCGTGCTTACGCCTGGCACACGCCAGCTTACGCCTTGCACACGCTAAGTACTAAAGTGTAATTAACCTAGGTACCAAAGTGTAATAAGCCGAGCCCCTAACGTGCAATTAGTGAAACTTGGTTTTTCTATAAATAGCAAGCTCAGTTCATTCATTCCTTACTACTTTTCAAGAGCAGTTCAAGAGCAAAAACACTCTATATTTATATTTTGAGAGATATTGTGAGATAAAAATTACTTTCGAAGTATCAAAGCACTACGCGATTGGAAGTAAAGCTAGCAACTACAAGAGGTATTACTCTAGTGGTTATTATTTTCATTTTTCTTTATATATTTAGTAAAAATATACTTTTATAAGTAGTTATAATGCCCAAATTATTTTAAGTATATAGTACAAAAGTCTTATTTACAAGCAGTTATAATGTCCGATTTATTTCTCTTATATATTAGAAAATATACTTTTATAAACAGTTACTATGTCCGATTTTCTTCAAGTATTTAGTAAAAATATTCATTTTATAAGCAGTTATAATGCTGAAATTATCTCAAATATAATAGTCGAATATTCATTTTATAAGCAGTTATAATACCCGATTTATTTCAAACATAGTAAACGAATATTCATTTTGTAAGCAGTTATAATGCTTAATTTATTTTAAATATAGTTGAAAAATATTCATTCTATAAGCAGTTATAATGCTGAAATTATTTCATGTATAGTAGAAGAAGTCTTACTTATAAGCGGTTATAATACCCGGGATAAAACTTAAAAAATTTAATCGTTAAAATGCTTAATTAGTCTAGCATAATCCAAGGAAAGGAAAAGCTTGGAGGATAAAAGTTCTAGAGCTCACACTTCAAGAGATTGAACGATGAATGAAAAATTAGCGTTAACATATTATCCATATTCAGGAAAGTCTACTTAATTATTGAAATGCACTCCGTGCAATAATGTGTCTTATTTATGAGGTTTATTGTTATGCAAGTATTGTTTCTTTTGCACCCCGTGCATTAACATGTTTGTTATCTCTTATGTGCAACGTGATAGTGATTGTTGAATTTCAATTGAAAACCATGTTAGTATCTGAGTTGAACAACTCTCTTGTATGGGCAAGAGATTAAATGTGTTAGGAAACCGATCTAACTCACTTAGGTAACATTTGTCGCAGTGTAGAGGTATCGTAGAAGCGATATACACTATTGATACAATTGTAACAGTGTTGATGAGACTGGGAACTAATTCATTAGTTCGTGGGTGGGGAACCACTCAGTTCACTATATTGATAATCGTTGAAATCTTGTATCAGCTTATTCTGTATATATATCTTGAAAATGTGATTCTCTTCTCATATATATATATATATATATATATCTGTTAGACTTGTTGGGCATTCTTATGCTCATTCTTGCAATTATCTTAAAACAAATTACAGCTAAGGAAGAATTACCAGACGATTCTGGCGGTACAAAGAAAGTTGAAGATGTAGAAGATCTAAACTATGCTAGATTAACATTATTGGCAATGTCTAGAAAGTTCTGACGAGGAAAGGGGTTAGGTCATCTAATTGTGCGTCGTTTTAACGAAAAGCCCCCTCTTTCTTGGGAACTGCCTTGTTGCTAATATTGCAAGACTCGGATAGAGAAATGGAGATTTATTTTTAAGTCTTTTTGGACTTATTTGTAATAAGAACAAGTAACCTGGGAATGATGTAAAACGAAAGAATGATATTATAATATTATCACTTTTCTGCATTATACTCTGATTATTAGAAGTCAAGATTTCTATATACCATTCAAATCAATTATATTACGAGTTTTTATAGAAACTTATCATGTACATTACCTTTAAGTTAATGAATGTTATGAATAAGGTTATACAAGTCAGCACGAAGTCCGACCTGGCTAAAAGAAGCTAGCAGGTGGATTTCGTGGAGAAAAAAGGGAGGTAGTAAGAAGAATGTAGTGGGATTTGGATTTTGTAATAGATTTGGGGAAAGAAAATGAGGGGTAAGTATGTATAGGCGTAGGAGAGAGCTAATTATACAGGTTCTAAATATTTAGGAAATTGATATAAATATATATATTATATTATTTTATATTATACTATTATATATGTAATAGACATATGTATGTATGTGTATATATATATATGTATACCTATATATGTATTATATTATATACGTAATGTATATATACATACATTATTATATATTATAATAGTATACATTATAAAATATATTACATATGTTTAAGGATTGGTTTATAATGGGTTGACCAATATAATATGAGTCATATGTAATTATAAAACTTTGTTTGAAATTATAGTAATTTTTTTTGATTAGTCCCAGTTTGATTGTGATACTTGCGTTGGTGTGTTATTGATTAAACTACCAAGAATCCATGTCCTTAGGCGTATTGTGATATGGATTTTGAATGAGTTCTTTCGTGTATCTATTTAGTGGTATTTGTTATACTGTACTTAATATTCTAGTTTATTTTATACTTTTGTTGAGAGCTAATTTTACACTTGGGGCAACCTTTTAAATATGTATTGATATCTCTTTGTATGTCAATATATGGTTGTGTCAAGTGAAAAATTTTGCAATGTCTACTATAAATGTAAGGCATAGAGTGTGGGTTAGAAATGTTGAGTGAATTTTTGTAACGTACAACTCATAACTATGTTAAGCTGAAGATGGGTAAAAGATAGGAGATTCAGCCTTTTGAAATTGGATCAATAATGGTATTGCAAGCACGAAGAAATTTCGGCAGCAAAGGTATTATTGAAATTAGTTTTTTTTTGTTTGCTATGTTTGAATGGTATTGTACTAATGCGATTTTATGTTCAAACTAGATTTTCAAAATATTTTGCAGGTTGTATTTATTCTTAGCAAGCTTGCTCAATTTAAAAGTCTTTACTTCTCTTAGAAAATGAAATACTATTTACCGGTATATTACCGGTATATTATCTTTCTTATTCTAATTTTTTGATTTAAATTTATGTTTGAGAACACAGGTTTGACAAGAGTAGCAGCCTTCGTGGAGAAAAAAGGGAGGTAGTAAGAAGAATGTAGTGGGATTTGGATTTTGTAATAGATTTGGGGAAAGAAAGTGAGCGGTAAGTATGTATAGGCGTAGGAGAGAGCTAATTATACAGGTTCTAAATATTTAGGGAATGGATATAAATATATATATGTTATTTTATTTTATATTTATACTATTATATATGTAATAGACATATTTATATATACATGTATGCCTATATATGTATTTTTATTTATATACGTAATGTATGGTATACATATAATTATTTATATATTATATAGTATACATTATAAAATATATTACATATGGTTTAAAGGATTGGTTTATGGGTTGACCAATATATGAGTCATGTGTAATTATAAACTTTGTTTGAAATATAGTAATTTTTTGATTAGTCCAGCTTGATTGTGATACTTCGTTGGTGGTTATTGATTAAACTACCAAGAATCATGTCTTAGGCGTATTGTGATATGGATTTTAAATGAGTTCTTTCATGTATCTATTTAGTGTATTTGTTATATTGTACTTAATATTCTAGTTTATTTTATACTTTTGTCGAGAGCTAATTTTGTATTTGGGGCACCCTTTTGAATATGTATGTATATCTCTTTGTATGTTTCTATATGATTGTGCCAAGTGAAAACTTTTTAATTTCTACAATAAATTTAAGTCATAGAGTGTGACTTAGAAAGGTTGAGTTAATTTTTGTAACGTACAGCTCATAACTATGTAAGCTGAAGATAGGTAAAAGATAACAGATCCAGCCTTTTGAAATTGGATCAATATTGGTATTTGCAAGCACGAACAAATTTCAACAGCAAAGGTATTATTGAAATTAGAATTTGTTGTGTTTGCTATGTTTGAATGATATTGTATTAATGCGATTTAAAACGAACGAGATTTTCAAAATAATTTTGCAGGTTATATTAATTTTTAGCAAGCTTGCTCAATTTAGAAGTCTTTATTTCTCTTGGAACATGAGGTACTATTTATCAGTATATTATCTTTTTTATTCTAATTGTTTTGACTTAAATTTCTGTTTGACAACATAGGTTTGAAAAGAATAGCAACCTTCTTGGAGGAGAAAAGAGGGAGGTACTAACAATGTAGTGGGATTTGAATTTTGTGATAGATTTGGGGATGGAAAGTGAGGGGTAAGTATGTATAGGCGTAAGAGAGAGCTAATTTTATATGTTCTAAATATTTAGGGAACTGATATAAATATATATATTATATTATTTTATATTATACTATTGTATATTATATATGTAATAGACATATGTATATATACATGTATACCTATATATGTATTATATTATATACGTAATATACTTATGTATGTATACATACATATTATATATTATATAAAATATGTAACATTTGTTTAAGGATTGGTTTATGGGTTGACCAATATATGAGTATTGTGTAATTCTAAACTTTATTTGGAATTTAGTAATTTTTTTGATTGATCATGCATGAATGTGATATGGATTTTGAATGAGTTCTTTCATGTATCTATTTAGTGTATTTGTTATACTGTACTTAATATTCTAGTTTATTTTATACTTTTGTTGAGAGCTAATTTTACACTTGGGGCACCCTTTTAAATATGTATTGATATCTCTTTGTATGTCAATATATGGTTGTGTCAAGTAAAAATTTTGCAATGTCTACTATAAATGTAAGGCACAGAGTGTGGCTTGGAAATGTTGAGTGAATTTTTATAACGTACAACGCATAACTATGTAAGCTGAAGATGGGTAAAAGATAGGAGATTCATCTTTTTGAAATTGGATCAATATTGGTATTGCAAGCACGAAGAAATTTCGGCAGCAAAGGTATTACTGAAATTTGAATTTATGTTGTTTGCTATGTTTGAATGATATTGTACTAATGCGATTTAAGTTCGAACGAGATTTTCTAAAATATTTTGCAAGTTGTATTAATTCTTAGCAAACTTGCTCAATTTAGAAGTCTTTACTTCTCTTGGAACATGAGGTACGATTTATCGGTATATTTTTTTTTATTCATATTTTTTTTAACTTAAATTTCTGTTTGAGAACACAGGTTTGACAAGACTAGCAGCCTTCTTAGAAAGAAGAGGGGGTAGTAAGAATGTAGTGAGATTTGGATTTTGTGATATATTTGGGGAGGAAAAGAGAGGAGTTTAGTATAGGCATAGGAGAGGGCTAATTTTATAGGTTCTAAATGTTTAGGGAAGTGATTTAGATTTATATATATATATATATATATATATGTGCGTGTGTGTGTAATATACACATGTATGTAAGTAAACATGTATATCTATATATGTATTATATTATATACCTAATGTATCTATACATACATATTATATAGTATATAGTATATAGTATATAATATATAAAATATGTTGCATATGTTTAAAGATTGGTTTATGGGTTGACTAATATATTAGTCATGTGTAATTCTAAACTTTGTTTGTAATATAGTAATTTTTTTGGTTGGTCCTGCTTGAATGTGATGCTTCGTTGATGGTTATTGATTAAAATACTAAGAATCATGTCTTAGGCGTATTGTGATATGGATTTTGAATGAGTTCTTTCGTGTATCTATTTAGTGTATTTGTTATACTGTACTTAATTTTTTAGTTTATTTTATTCTTTTGTTGAGAGCTAATTTAAACTTGGGGCACCCTTTTGAATATGTATGTATATCTCTTTGTATGTCTCTATATGGTTGTGCCAAGTGAAAACTTTTTAATTTCTACAACAAAGTTAAGGCATAGAGTGTGGCTTGGAAAGGTTGAGTGAACTTTTATAATGTACAACTCATAACTATGTAAGCTGAAGATTGGTAAAAGATAGGAGATCCAGACTTTTGAAATTGGATCAATATTAGTATTTGCAAGCACGAAGAAATTTCGGCAGCAAATGTATTATTGAAATTAGAATTTTTTTTTGTTTGCTATGTTTGAATGATATTGTACTAATGCGATTTAAATTCGAATGAGATTTTCAAAATATTTTGCAGGTTGTATTAATTCGTAGCAAGCTTGCTTAATTTTGAAGTCTTTAATTCTCTTGGAACATGAGGTACTATTTATCGATATATTATCTTTTTTATTCTAATTTTTTTGACTTAAATTTCTGTTTGACAACACAGGTTTGACAAGAGTAGCATCCTTCTTGGAGGAGAAAAGAGGGAGGTAGTAAGAATATAGTGGGATTTGGATTTTGTGATAGATATGTATAGGCGTTGGAGAGAGCTAATTTTATAGGTTTTAAATATTTAGGGAACTGATATAAATATATATTATATTATTTTATATTATACTATTATATATGTAATAGACATATGTATATATACATGTATACCTATATATGTATTATATTATATACGTAATATACGTATGTATGCATGTATACATACGTATTATATATTATATAAAATATCTTACATTTGTTTTAGGATTGGTTATTAGTAATTTTTTTGATTGGGCTTGCTTGAATGTGATATGGATTTTAAATCAGTTCTTTCGTGTATCTATTTAGTGTATTTGTTATACTCTGCTTAATATTTTTTTTTATTTTATACTTATGCTAAGAGATAATTTTACACTTTAGGCACATTTTTGAAAATTTATTGATATCTCTTTGTATGTCTCTATATGGTTGTTGTAATATCCCGGATATTTCAAAATTTTAAAATAATAATTTAATTAATAAAAATTTTATTAAGAGATGAAGTAGATTTGGATATATATGTATATATATGTTTCATATAATGTAAAGTATGTGATTTTGTGTAATATACTAAATGTGTATATATAGATGTTAAATATATATTTATATATATATATATATATATATATATATATGTATGTGTGTGTATATACATATATGTATGTATGTATATATATATGTATGTATGTATGTATGTATGTATGTATATTGGGAAAATGAGTTTTAATATTTAATTAAACTATTAAAGAAAATGGATGAAATTAATTACGAAATGAAATATAGAGGTGAAGAAAATTAATTAACTAATATTAATTAATTGAGATTAAATTGAGATTATATTATTAAATAATATAATTTGAATATTGAGCATTGGACGATGATAAAATTATTATGAACTAAATTTCATATAAAAGTTTATTAATTCACTTACTTAATATTGGTGAATTGGTGAATTAATATATGTATTTTGTTCTAATAAAATGAGAGAGTTAATTAAACTCATTATTATAAATATATTACATATGAATGTAAAATATATTTATGTAAGGGCTTAATATATTATATTATGCCAGACAAATATAAATTAAATATGGAATGAGGTAATTAATTCACTATTTAAAAATTAGTGGGTTAAAATATTTGTTTTAATTAATTGAATAAAGAAATTTATTTTAAATGTTTCACTCAAGGTCCTTAAAATGTTTTTTTTTAAAGTCAAAGGATATAGAGATACCTGCCAGTTATTTCATATTTGATATTATTATGATGATTACTTATGGTTATGTATTTTTGTAATTTTCTTTTTATTAAATTTTTGGTTTTTATTATTATTCTTTGCTTCTTTCTCTTTGCCATTATTATTATTATTACTGTTACTACTAATACTACTATTACTATTATTATTATTTTATTATTTCATTTTTTTTCCGTAACCTTGCACTCTTTTCATGATTTTATATGAGATTCATTTTCAGCCTACCCCAATTAGCCCAGGATAAAAAAAGGCTTTGTTGTATTGAGTTGGTCCTCCTATTAAATGTTCGATGAAAGTTTATATATGAGTGTTTCGGAATTCTTAATAATAAGCATGCACATGCTAATTAGGATGCCTTACAAGTGTTTGATGTAAATCTTGAAAAATCATGGTGATGACTCTAATTTCTAAATATACTAAGATTGAAGTTGTTATTGAATAAGTGATTGATCAATATGATTCCATTGGAGTTGATAGTTTTCTTTTCAAGTTGTACAACATTGTGCAAAATTCTGCTTCTATATATAACAAAGGAGCTTTGGAGTTTAAAAATTTTCTGTTGAGACGAACAATTTTCAATTCGAAGATGCTTTGGAAGTTTGCAATCTTCTTTGTCTTTTAGGGATTTGGACTGACCATACTGCTTAACGTTTTCAGAGAAAGCTATTTTATCTTTCGATTTGTTGCGATATAAGATATTTTCCTTGTTTCTTTGTAGGCCTCAGCTAAGGGTGATTTAGGGGTATTTCATGGTATAAATCTTTGTAGAGATTAGAGAGTTCCCCTCTTTTGAAGAGTTGTCTTTTTATTTCCTCTTGTTAACTTGTTATAGGGTGGGTGGACTCTTATATGTGTATGTGTAATATCGGGTTCCTAGATGTTGATAATGTTGTTGGTCAAAATTAGGGTTATTGCCAGCCATTTTTGCAGTCGATTCTTTAATGAAAACCCTAAGTTTTCTATTGATGGGTAATTGGGAACTTACAATGATTGCTCAACGGGTGTCATATTCCTCGAGTTCTTGGAGAAATAGTTGGACATTTTCTTGAAATGGGATATTGAGATTATCACTGAACCAAAACATTGAAATCCAAATAGTTTGCATTTTCTTGTTTCTGCTCTTACAAGAGTAAAAGATCACAACTACCATTATATAAGAGAGGGAAAGAGAGAGATGTTTAGTTTATTCACCTTTAAGAAACAAATTTAATAAGTTTAAGTATTCTGGATATATAGAAGTGACCATATTATTAAGTTTTATCTATAGTTCAAAGTCACAGAGGCGGCCTAAGATTTCTGAATGATTTTTTTTTTGTCTCTTTATTTTCGATTTTGGCATTGGGCGATACGCATCGTTACACTAGTTAGGCTTCAAATTTTCTTAAAAAATTATGGAAAAATTCTAAATAATAGAAACAAGAAGATGGATCAATAAAATAAACAGAAAAACATTATGTCACTATCTAGTTTATATATCATTATCCAAATAATAATATGTAAGGACGGGCTATTTCAGAAAATATGTAATTCAAAGGACTAATATAGTGCTTAGAATATTCTAGTTGTAATCTGGCACATGTGTAGATAATATCTCCTTGGTGCAAGTTAGCAAATCTGAGCATGATAATTATCTATAAATAAGATAGGTGCGTGAAGTGTGAGAAATATATGAGAATTATGTATGAGGAACAATCTTTATCCCAGCTATCCTTTTCCCCAAGTTTTCTTCAATTTCATTCCTGAATTCCTTAGTTTACTGCAACTCGAGTTACTCTTCATCATCATTTCTAATTGTTCTTCACTGTTTTAGCTTCATTTACTAATTAACAACCCTTGTTAGTTATTAGTTGCTTGATTGGTTCGTTTTAATTAGGCCTAACTAGGGTTAAGTCTGACAGATGGTATCAGAGATCCCCATCCCAGGCCAAGCTTCATCTTCTTCAACCTCCACTTCCATACTCTATTTTCTGCGAATTTACTGTAGCACATCAGATCTCACCAAAAATAAGTCAAAACCTCATCTAAACAACAACAAATCTTCTGGGCTTTGTTCACTGAAGTTAAAGGAGTACAAACAACTAGGAATCAACAACAAACATAAAGAAATCTCATCAAAAAATGGCAATTCTGATGCTCTGTTTTTTTGGGTGCGAACTGTTCATCACCAACTTATTAGAGGTATAAATCCATCCCATCTTATTCGGTTATAGTAGATTTACATGGCCCACTCCATTATTATACAGACACACATAGGTAGTTGAGTTTTTAGTCCTAAATTTCAAGTTCTAAGCACCATCGACAAATTTTCTGAAAAATTCTTCAGTTAAATCCCTATATATGTTGTTTCCTAGCTAATTTGCAATTAGTCTGTCTTCATTTAGCATGTATAACACTCTCCAATCATCCATGTGCATCAATTCATACAATCATTTCACATATAATTTTTAATATCCATGAATACTCTAGCCCCGTTTGTTTAAGTTTTTTCTTGATAGCTTCTAGCTTTTGGCTTCTGAGTGGGGTTTGTTTCAGCTTTTGGGTCCAAAAGCTAGAAACTGAGTAAAAGTACCTTAATGCATAAAAAAACTGAAAGCTAAAATCAACTATTTAGGTGCTTCTCAAATCAACTTCTCAACTTATCAACTCTTAATAAAATAAAATTATATTATTTATATGTACTACATATTATATAATATATACATACATATTTTTATATATGTTAATATATATGTATATACATATATATATATATATAATATTAATAAATAAACATAATATATATCAATAAATAATTATATATTAATATTTATTTATACATAATTTACTATATAATATGTTAATATATTTATTAATAAATAATAACATATTAATATATATTTCTAAATAATTAAATATATAACGCAAGATTTATATTTGCAATATATATATATATATATATATATATGCATGTGTATATATATATATATATATATTAATAAATAAAACATAATATATATCTATAAATAATTATATATTAATATATATTTATATATAATTAACTAAATAATATAAGATTTATATTTTAAGTATATATTTAGTTATGTATATATAAATAAATATATTAATTAATATTTTGTTACCAGAATCTAGCTTATTAGATTATATGCCAAACACTTATTAACAGATTTTGAAGAATCGAAATTAGTTTAACAAACACGAGTTAATAACTTTTAAAAAATTAGAATTAGAATCAAGTTCTTAGAACCAGAAATAGAAGTAGAAGCTAAAAATGAAAAAGTGGAGACAAACAAGGCCTCTGTTCAGCATAAACTAGTGAAGGAAACTAGCTTAATTCATTATTAAGCTTCTGTAATCACTGTTTGGATCCATTGTCTGCTCTAGCCTTCTTTCAAGCTTAATTACTCATATTAAAATTCATCTAAGCTTAGGCTAGGTGGATTTTAAACTTCTAAATTTCAGAGACTCGATTGTTCTTGAGTACTCCATCTCTTGTACTTATATAGCACTCAAGCTTGCTTACTCTATATCACTTAACATTGTTGGTAGTTGAAAATTCCCCAGTTCTGTGGGTTAATTACTTCTAATCCACAAATTCTAAACACTCCAGTTAAGCCTGATTGTCAATTCATCATGGCTGGTCCTTCTAAGAGTAATTCTCAGTCCATGCTACAACAGGACTTCCTCAGTTTTAGAGATGTCGCTATGGAGAGATTTGAGAAGATTGATGAGAAGATGGATACCTTCATGGGAGAAATTAAGGAACTTTTCAAAGTGAAAGCTAAGGAGGCTGAAACTCCATTCCAAAATCCCTTTGGTAATGACAGGGAAGAGTCTAGTGGACATGGAGTGTATAGACACCCCTTCCATGAGGAGAGAAGAAGAAACGAAGAAGATGAAGTTACTACAAGGAGAAGGAATGAAATGATTTGGGAGAGATTTATGGTAGAACAAGGTATAATACTTGATCATGTTGTGTCAGCTAAATGTTTAGAAGTTGACAAAACTAAAATAGATGTTATTTCTGCTTTGCCTTACCCCGTAAGTGTACGGGAGATTCGTTCTTTTCTTGGACATGCAGGATTCTATCGCAGGTTTATCAAAGACTTCTCAAAGATAGCTCTGTCGTTGTGTAAATTGTTGCAAAAGGATGAGGAATTCTAGTTTTTCGATGAGTGCAAGGAGGCGTTTGACAAGCTGAAAAGCCTATTGACCTCTGCACCTGTAATTTAACCACCAAATTGGCGTCTGCCCTTTGAATCATGTGTGATGCAAGCAATTGTGCAGTGGGAGCTGTTTTAGGCCAGAGAATTGATAAAGCTGTCTATGTCGTATATTATGTTTCGAGAACTCTCTCTGCTCAGATTAACTACTCTACAACGGAGAAAGAACTTTTATCTGTCGTTTTTGCTTTAGACAAGTTTAGATCTTATCTTCTTGGTACTAAAGTAGTGGTTTATTCTGACCATACTGCTCTCAGGTATTTGCTGACCAAGAAAGACTCTAAACCCATAATTATCAGATGGATTTTGCTGCTACAAGAATTTGACTTAGAGATCAAGGATAAGAAAGGAGCAGACTTTTGCATGATTCCTTTTCAGATGAGCATCTACTTTTTATTCATGAGGAATTTTCCTGGTATACTAACATTGTCAATTATTTAGCAAGTGCATATTTCCCAAGTAAATTCTCTAGATCACAGAAAGATAAGCTTAAGAGTGATGTCAAGTATTATGTATGGGATGATCCATATCTATGAAAATTATGTGCTGAACAGGTAGTTAGAAAGTATGTGCCAAATAATAAATTCTTATCTATCTTAACCTTTTGGCACTCTTATGCTTGTGGAGGACACTTTGGACCAAAAAGGACTGCTCGTAAGGTTTTAGAAAGTGATTTTTATTGGCTAACAATTTTTAAAGACTCCTACTTATTTTGTAAATCATGTGAGAATTGTCAAAAGATAGGTAATATATCACATAGAAATCAAATACCACAAACTCCTATTTAAATTGTTGAGATCTTTGATGTTTGGGGTATTAATTTTATGGGACCATTTCCTGCTTCTTATGATAATGTTTACATTATTTTGGTTGTTGATTATGTTTCTAAATGGGTGGAAGCTAAAGTCACCCGGACTAATGATTCTAAAGTTGTTGCAGATTTTGTCAAATCTAACATATTTGTCAGGTTTGGAACTCTAAGGGCTATCATCAGTGATAGAGAAACTCTTTTTTGAAATAGGATGTTAGCCACACTATTCAATAAGTACAATGTGTTGTACAAGATTTCTACATCCTATCATCCACAAAGCAATGGACAGACTGAGGTGTCCAACCGTGAGGTTAAGTCCATTTTGGAGAAGGTAGTTAAGACAAACAGAAAAGATTAGAGTCTGAGGTTGGAAGATGCACTATAGGCTTATAGAACCACATACAAAACTCCCATTGGTATGTCCCCATATAGGCTGGTGTTTGGGAAGCCATGTCATCTACCTATGGAGTTAGAACACAAGGCTTACTAGTCAATTAAGCAATGCAACATAGGCATGAATGGAGCAAGAATGCATAGAAAGTTACAGTTACAAGAGTTAGAAGAATTGCGAAATGAAGCATATGAGAGTTCTAGAATGTACAAGAAGAAGACAACGGCTTTCCACGACAAGCAGATTTTAAGGAAAGATTTCACTGTTGGACAAAAAGTTCTTCTCTATAATTCAAGGCTGAAATTGTTTCCAGGTAAGTTGCGATCTCGTTGGGAAGGTCCATTTGTTATTTCTAATGTGTTTCCTCATGGTACTATAGATATACAAGATCCAAAGACAAGGAAGATATTGAAGGTGAATGGTCATAGGCTGAAACCATTCTTCGAAGGCTATCAGATGGAGGAAGTGGAGATGCTGAATTTGGTGGATCCGGTCTATGAGTGATTGAGAGGATTGTTGTCGGGCTAACGACGTGAAACAAATGCGCTGCTTGGGAGGCAACCCAATAATTCAGATTTGATTTTCTATCCATTTTATTTTATAGTTGCATGTTAATTAGTTGTTTCTTCGTTGCATAATTTTCTTATATTGGGGACAATGTAAGGTTTGAGTGTGGGGGAGGGGTTTAGGTTAGTTTCTAGTTTGTTATTAGCTTATGCATTGCTTTTATATTGCTTTAGAAAAAACGGGAAAAAAAACTGGTTTTATTTGGTTGAGTTTTTTTAAGGTTATGGTTGAAATATAAAAATTGATGCTAATTACAGAATTTGTTTGATGCGGGATTAGTTGATGAATGATGATAACTAAGTCATGATCCATAGTAACTGATTTGAATTGAATTTGTATTGCATGAGTTCTGGAATATGAGAAATATGCTTATTTGACTGAGTTGTCTATGTGCACTGATTTCATGATTTAGGACTATTTAATTGCTTATGCTGTTTGCAGGACCATGAAAAAAATTGGAAATGTTTGAAAGATAAAAAAGAAGTGCAAAAGAGAAACATGTGGTGGGTTGAGATGGAGCGTAAAACACACTCACCCATAAACACATGCAGTGAGATGAAGTATAAAATGCACTCACTTAAGAAAGAATGAGAAAGTTGAAATGGAGCATAAAATGCATTTACCTGAAAAAAAAAAGAGAATTTGATGGTTCTGGTGAAAAGAAAAAAATGAATAGTAGATAAAATAGGTTATGAGTTCTGAGTCAGTGTGCAGAGAATATTATTTCTTAGAGGCTTAGGACTTTGACGTAGGAGTATAAATAGATTGTATTAGTCAAAGTTTAGGGGACCTCCTATTCATCTTCTACATTCAACTACAAACCCTTTTTTTGCCGTTACATGTTGTAGCGGCCCATTTTCATTGTCCCAACCACTACATATTAATTGTAATATTAATATTTTAAAATTTTATTCATACTAATATTAATATTATTAATACTAATGTTAATATTTTGTAATGTTAGTATTAATAATATTAATATTAATACTAGTATTACTATTATTCCTATTAATATTAATACTAGTATTATTATTATTATTACTACTATTATTAATATTATTATTATTATTACTATGGTGTTGTTCTTGGGTGGATGCCATGTTTAAGAGAGAATTGTAAGAGAAAAGAGAGTTTTCTGTTGTATAAATAGTAAGGCTTCTTTTATTAATAGGGAAAAGCTTGTTATTAATACAGCAGAATTGACTCTGAATATATAAACGAAGTACGTAGACTTGAGTACTACAACCGTTATTACCTTTGGTAGCTTACTCTGTTTGTCATCAGCTCCAACATTTTCATCAACTTTACTTGAATTGCCTCTCATCGTGTTTACAGATTCTATAATATCTATCATCAGATCATTGGTAATTTTATCCTCCAGTTTTCCAGGTGCATGCATATAAACCAACTTATGTTCATCAACATTTAAATTTGGTTTTAAATAAAAGAATTTATTTATATTTAAATTCGTTTTATAATTGAGACAATGAGACTTCCAACTTTTAACTGAAAAATATATTTAAACTCCCATCTTGAAATTAGGAAAATATCAAGTTATGGTAGCACTTAGACCATTTGCTAAGCTTATATGGTATGCTTTAAAACAAGAATTAATTTTCAAATTAAACCAATCATAGTCATTGTTTAGCATCAAAAAAGAAAATAAATTTCATTATAAAAAAAAAATCACATTTGTCCCGAGAACCAAAATGAATGCTCATAAGTCATGATATCTGTACTGTATGAATCCAAATCTATAAGCTGGAAATTTGGGCCCGAACCTTTGATTTCTTCAATGAGCTAAAACACCGGTGGTACCATTACTACTACCTTCTTCACCCTTGAGCCGGCCCAATGTTGTTTGCAGGCCCTTAAGCTCATTCTTTACTGAATTCTTTACTGCACATAAATTCGTTTATATGATTTTAAATAATCATGTAAACGAATTTATGTTCTTAAAGTTGGAAGTCCCATTTTTTCAGGTGCATATAAACCAATTAAGCCTGACAAAATATGGTTATGGGTTCGTTTAAAAACTAAAATCACATTTTCTATTTTTAATATGGGTTGTGTGAGCTAGAATCAAATAGTTATGGATCAAATATAAGTTAACCCATATTTTAAATTTTAAGTTTATCATTATTATGGGAGTAGTTCTACACGGATATTTTTTTTGGACATAAAAATTGGACATTTTCATGTTCCAATGTTCCAATGGTGTTTTTTTTTTTTTTTTTTTGTATTTGTTCCAAACATATTTATACTATGGATTTAAAACAAAATCCAAAAAAATAGGTGTAATTTGGATATATATCAAAACAATAGTTGTATGTGTCCATACACCCTTTTTTTGATATATATCCAAATTACACCTATTTTTTTTGGATTTTTTTTGTTTTTTTAAAAAATCCATAGTATAAATATGTTTGGAATAAAAAAAAGAAAAAAAACACCATTGGAACATGGAAATGTCCATTTTTCATGTCCAATTAAACCTGTCCGCATAGATTAATTATTATTATTGATACAATCCTGGTCAGGCTCGCATCAAGCGTTATTAACTCAATTCAAGTCCAAGGGATTTATCAAGCGATTTTAAATATTTGGGCTGAAGTTTATTCAAAGATGCTTAAAATGGAGTTCAATTTAAGGCCAATTTTAATTTATTCATGTGGCAATTTATATTCTAGCAAATTCGCATGGGGGCAACGGACATTCCAATTCTAATCAGCCAATCACGCGAGTTTCCTAGCATATTCAGGATTTAACATATTAGCTTCCTATATCATGTGGGCTACGCAATTTCCAAGTAGGCAACTAGCTGATTTTGTTCTCCACGGATTAATGGGTTCTTAACAATTAATGGATTTCTAATTCCAAATGGAGGAAGGATTCGGATTTCTAATTCAAATTTGGACGCGGATTTTCTTAATTATTAGGGTATTTTCAGCATGTTTTAGATTCCTAATGTAATTAGAATGTTTGATAAGTAGGATTTAATTTCCTTATTATTTATTAGTTAGGATTTGGTTTCCAAATTAATTTGGTAAGCTAGGATTGTGTTTCTAGTTGATTTTATAATTCCTATTAGGATTAGAATTACTTTTGAGTAGTATAAATAGGGGACATAGATGATGTACTTGATACACTTCAATCAGATTTATTCAATTACAATTATTTGTGAGGTTTTCTCATCTTTTGGTTCTTTGAGAATTTTTAAGTTATTTCTTAGTTTTCTTTGAGATTCAATTTTGACTTATCATACAACAATACATAGTTGTGTGTGGCGTCTTCTACCGCATCAATCGTCGATTGTACCGAGATTACCGCTTACATATAAGCGAGGGGTCAAGGTGTCGTTGGTATCCATTCAACGCAGATTTCCGAAAGCGAGCAATTGTACCAAGATTACCGTCTACATATAGGCGAGGAGTTAAGGTATTACGAGCAATCCACCGTTCAACTTTGCTAGAAACGATCCGGGCGACGACCACCTCACGCAAGCGTGTCGTGGAGTCCATCAATTATGGTCTAATTAAATAAAGAGTCCTTCTAGGGAGCCCGGGGAATGAAAACCGGTCTGGGGACCGGTTTTTTTTTTTTTTTGTTTTTTCTCTCAAATAATTTATATGATTTATTGAACTGAAATTTTAAAAAAAAACAGTGATTTAGGTATGATTTGGATACATATCAAAAACAGAGTTACACAGCTAAATCATTGTTTTTTTTAAAATTTCAGATCCAATAAATCATATAAATTATGTGAGAGTCAAAACAAAACAAAAAAAAAACGGTCCCCAGACCCGTTTCCATTCCACGGGTTCCCTAGAATTATTGTTAAATAAATTAGTTATGATATTTAATTACTATATTCCTTCACATTCTATCTCTAAGGTTTTATATATTCTTCCTCTCTAGCGCCTTACGTAAATACATTTACATTTGTTAGCACTCCACTTCAATAGTATAATAGCGTCTCTTAAAATTTTCTTTAATTGTACAGCATAATTTATACAAACAAATATTGCTTTGTATGCTTCTTCTACATGTAATACCATAAGTTGTTATAAAACTCTATGACTTATCAAAGAAAAAAGAAAACATACCAATTGGCGAAAAAGAAAATGCAGTGACTAGAAGTAATGAAAACATAATGAGGAGGGGAAAAAACAGAAGAAAAAGAGATAATTAATTTTAAGAAAAAAATTACCTTTTTTAATAATAATATATGAATAAAAAATTTAAAACTTGTCATCACAATTTTACTATTATGTTATCATTATGTAACTATAACTCGATTAATTTAGGAGTATATATGAACAAAAAATATATTCTTAAAATTTAAAAAATTTATAACTAAAACTCCTTTTATAAATTGGAACATGGAAAAACATAAGAGGATAATTTTTGAAAAAAAATAGGAGGATAATTTTGGAAAAGACAAGAGGATAAAATAATCGTGATCACGTTTAAGGAAGAGGAGAAAAAAACTGGAAGAAAAAAAAAAAGAAGAAGGGAAACAAAAGCAGCTGAAAGCTATTGAAATCGGGAAGCAGGAGTATGAAGTTTATTCAGCGAAAGTTGTTGGACAATTGGCAAGTGGCACTTTTAGTACAATAAGTAATAATCTGAATTGAAATATGGTTAACCAGTTTAAACCTATATTTTTTCCCTAAAATATGGGTCCAAACTTTATCCGACCTAACTAATAAAAATAGTTAATTAATCTAAACACTTTTAATTAATTTGAGTTGATCCAGCAGGTTATGACATATATTGTCAAATGTACTTGTAACCCGGATGACTGGGTATTTTGTGTTCATGTTTTATATATATAAGATGTTGCTCAAAGGCCATATGTGGTTTCATTATATGTGAACATATTTAAGTATATGTTCTTAAATATACTTAAATCACTATAAGAGAAATGACTTATAATCAGTTCATTCACAGCTCCATCATTATTTTCTGCACCTCTTAAATCAAATATTACGTGCGAAAGGCAAAAGAAAAGAAAAGAAAATTTAACAAAATTAACTTCCATAAATGAGAGGGGGAGGGGGGGGGGGGACTGCCCCAACTTTTGTAGCAACTAATAAAATTTAGCAAGGTTAGAACATAATATGCACATGATAACTTATTCAGAACTGACACTTGCTGCATGCAGTGGAAACTCTTTTACAAGAATTCTCATATTTTAATATCTATGATAAGAATAGAGAGTGACTAATCATCAAAATAACAGATAACCAGCAGTGCCAGAACAATTAATTTCACAAAACAAAGAAAATAACAAATGAAATAAGGTTTACATACAAGCAAGGAAATAAATTCCACGTTTCCTGATGACTTCTTTTCCTTTACGAATCCTGTTGTAGACATCAAATCTTATTCTAAGCTAGAGTCTAGACATCAAATCTTAGTTACTGTTTTTGGAATTTTCTGCAAATGAGCACTTTCTAATATATCAACTTCAAAAGTAGAATAATTGGTTTACATACATCGTTCTCTTTCTGGAATAGTAGAAAAAAACCACTTGCATGCTTTCAGAGGGGGGATTTCTTTTCTTTAAAAATATCTCCTATATATCTAATATCCAGACATGTGTACTATATATGTTTTTATTTATATAAAATAAAACAGAAAACAAGTCAAACATTAATGCCTTCAGCATGCATATTTTGAGTTTATAGCTCCTTGATGTGATTGACTCTATTTTGGTCTATCTTCTACTCTCCCTCAATTTATTCTTCCCAGACTTTCGTTTTCCAACATATTCATCAGATCTTTCTTATATATATAAAATCAGGAAATTTTACATTCCTAATATCACCAACAGCTATTATATTAACGCTTTGATATACAAATCTCTCAAGTCATATCTAAAAGGATAACTAAAATAATTAATTAATTCCAAGTACATTAAACAAATCTTTGCTTAGAAAAAGCAGCAATCAACACATCACCGACCAACTGCTGACCACGTGCAATGCTAAAATGCTGTTTAATACCTGGAAGGAATTAATCATGAAAAGGAGGTAATTAGTCTTCTCAGCAATGCTTAAGCTTCTTCCCTACAACCAAATTCAAAATGTCACATATTTGAAATATATATGTTATAACTCATGATGGTGGGAATGAAATGGAATGGGAATGGAATGAACATTCGTTCTGGAATGATTTAAAGTATGTTTGGTTAGTCAGTTGGAATGAGCATTGCATTCATTTAGTTATTCCATTTCCGTCTGAAGAACTTATTTTAAATGACTTATAAGTTAAATATAAATTGAGTTATAAGTTGTTTTAAATTGTGACTTATAAGTAAAAGCGTTCAACATCAATTTGACTTTATAAGATAAAAATTAAGTTAAAACAAGTTATGATGGTGTTCGGCTTATAATGATAAGTTAAAATAACGTAAAGATTACTAAAATAGACATTAATAAAAAGAGGGGCAAAATAGAAGAGGAACAAAATAGATATTATATTTGGTCTAACTAACTTATTTTAAAATAACTTATAAGTCATTTTAAAATAAATTACAAATACTTACTTATTTTTTTAGACTTAAAATTCAACTTATAAGTAGAAAAATAAGTCATTCTTGAACCCTCAAATAATAGCAAAGGACTTTTAAGTTAGTTTAACCAACTTATAAGTCATTCCCGAACAACCACTAAATAAGTGACTTTATTTCATTGCCTTCTAGCTTCGTTCATTTTTCACCCCGAACATCCTCTTCGATCGATTGATCCCATCACCTAGATTCGCTCGCCTCTCGTGTCCTCCATCACAGGTACATGTCCCTCTTCTCTCCTCTCTCTTCTCTCTCCTTTCTCTTTTCTCTTTTCTCTCCTCTCTATTCTCTCCTCTATCTCCTACATTTATCCTCTGAAATTGATTTTCGTTTTCTAGGGTAATTTTTTTTCTTCTACTCTCCTGCTGCTCTCTTTCAATTCGGTAAGAGATCTAATCTCAGTTTATTTATTTGTAATTTCTTCACTTTGTTCATCCATTTGTGCTTAATCAAATCTGATTTTGGTTATATGTGGTGATTTTGGCGCTCAATCAATTTTGATTTTGGATATATGTGCACCACATGTTTGATGTATTGTCCATCTGTTGAGTTATTTTGTTGCGATCTCGAGTCTTTTCACCATATTGGCATAAGTTAGACTTGGCATGAATTACCCTAATTTGTAATGAGGGAGTGTTGATCAAGTAATTCCCAGAGAATATCAGCTTTCCTTGTGGTTGCAGAAAGGTATTTCCACCTCACTGTATAAGTAAAGAATCAGTTTTTTTCATTTGTGTGAAATTCAACATGAAGAGCTATTCCTGCCTCAATAAAGAAAAAAACTACAGCTGTTGATCTATCAGCACTAATGAATCTCAATATTATGTCCCCGGAAAGCATCCATGGCTCGTTTGAAGGCATAAACTTGGAAGGAAGGAATAATGGGGCTGCAATGATCACAAGGCGCAACTCTTCTGGTGAGTCAAGCGACTGTTGTGGCGTAAACATTTATATAAACAACAATGTTCAGGGGGTAAACAATTCGATATTGGTTGGTAGTGAGATAAATATGGGAGACCCTGGTGTTTGTTTGTCTTTGAAAGATGTGAAGTTTGGTAGAGGCTCTTTGGGAGCAAAAAAGATGTACAATTCAGCTCTGGGATTTTCTTGGGTTCTTATAACTGTTTTAGCCATGCTCTTCTTGTTTTTGTTAGTCTAGCATCTGAAACTTTAGGATTTATATCAAATAATTACCCCTTTTAAGTCGGGTGTCTTTGTTCTCTCTCTTTTTGCGGAAGCCATACAGAGTTCTAATGGCATTGTTTCCAAACAAAGACAAACAATGTCCCAAATTCTGCGTTTGACAAGCGTGGTGCACTACTCGGAATCATCGTGGGTTTGGTAGGAATCGAAAAATGCTTGGCTTTACGTAGACATGAAGAAAATGGATGTATGAATGTTTCTGTGCTATGTTGACAAAGAAGATGCCATCAGCCTGAACCTTTGATCTTGCTTTGTAGTTGTTGCTATGAATGTTTCAAGTACCTCATAAGATGTTGAAAGATCCCAATACTGTAATGACAATAAATTGTCCTGATAATTCCTTTGTAGTTGGTAATGTTAGGAATTAAATGTATGAAGTAGCTTCATATCATCTGATTTCGAATTCATAGTTATTGGGGGTTAGGGAAAGAGTAATATGGCCAATCAATGTGTCAATTGAAGAAGTTACAGAGCGTTGTATGACTATTGAGATGGTCTTTTTTTATTTCTGTCAAAGTTATGGTCTTTTGTGCAGAACCGAGTAATTGAGACTATCATGTAGTAGTTCGCATCTGTTTTCTGATACTCAGCATTGGTTTCAATTTTCTTTTTCAAGTTACTGTTGATAGTGCATTAGTAGTTTCCCTTAAACCACACTAAACCTCATGTAGAGGGTTCTTTCAACATGGTGGGTGTCCATATGTACCATGAGGTGTCGGGCATATTTGCTTGGGGTCCCAAATTCTTCCCTTTGGTCCTGGGTGTTGGCCCAGGTAATGAAGGATGGTGTTGGGAGTTGAAGATGGGGTCTTAAATTCAGTTGTTTAGATAAAATGGAAACCTATATAAAATAAGAATACTATGAATGGGTTTTGTTTCTTGTTTCCCCTTTTATGTTTTGTGTTTACTTTGGTCATTAGTGCTGAAACGTGAACTTTTCCTGTAGAAAACAGGGTGGCAGCTGATTTCCGTATTGCTTTTGTTGAGCATATGATTTCTTTTGGGTTCACCGGTCGTTTCAACTTCTCTTCTCTGCTGGGTTATAGGTTTAGTAAATATGATGTTTATGTATTATGGATTTTATACATCCTGGTTGGTTTTTAGTTCATTGTTTGTCACAAGTTATAATGAACTCAGCTCTGCACAATTTTGTCATCAATAATCATCACGTGTATCATGTATATTTCTAGAAATTGAAATTTTGCATCTCTTTATTGAGAAGCAATATCCTTGGTTTAAATCATCATTGTATTATGTATTACTTCATGTTTTGAATTGTTTTTATAATTGTTTCTAGCAGACGGAAAAGCTTTTGATGAGTCTACAAGCAAGAAATCTTCAAAAGAAAAGAAGTAGAAGTATAAGATCCAGTTTGGGGAGAGGTTTATTCTTAGTGCTTCATGGATGATGGTCTACTCAACTTCATTGAAATCGCCAAAAATGTTTAGTCAAGCACATTTGTGCTTTGTTGCATGAGGGGAGGACAATCTGATGGAGCAAAAAAAAGAAACTCAATGGAGGAGCTCTCCAATAATTTCTGGAATTTCCAAAGTGCAAAGTATCAAGCTGGCGAAGAAGATGGGATCCGCCGATAATGAAAACCTCATGATAATTGGTTCTTTGTTTGTACCCAGATGATGAAAAAAGATGATTTTGTGCAAGCTTTACTTCGTGGTAGGAGACATTTAAAAATGTAGTGAATTTAAACTTTTATGCCTGATTATATGAAACGGGTAATAATTGCTTTCCTCTTTTAGGACATATTATGTCATGGGTATTATATGGAACTCTATTATTACATGAATAATTATCACCACAAAAGTGCGTTGTTTGGTTCAAAATTATATATATACCTTAGCTTGAATAAT